>PVHP010026990.1:0-18694 GCA_004024765.1 Zapus hudsonius | reverse complement strand
ATGCATGCACACCAGAAAACAGGAAGGAGGGAGAAGAAAGATTTCCTTCCCTTGGAGCTTCCTTCCATCCTGCCGCCTACTAAGAGGTCCGCCCACTCTGCAGGTAGTGCTCACTCTGGAGGAGGGAACTCCTCCTTTAATTAATCCTTCCTAATAATTAATCCTCAGAGACCCACCCAAGATTGCTATGGATACTAAACAGGTCAAGTTGACAACAAAACTTAACTATCACATGTGGATACTGGAGAATCAAACCTGAGTCCTTAGGCTTTGCAGGCAAGCACCTTAACCATCGAGCCATCTCTCAAACCCTTTGCTAGTCTTAAGGACAGGTGACATCTGGGCTAGGTTCTCTGGGTGTAGAGAAACACCCAATCCATCATTCTCTCCTCAGGCATGTTTATGGCCCTAGAATAACAATGTGAGGTTGACCAGATGTCTGAAGAAGTTCTCCAATTGGTTCCAATTGAACCAACTGGGGCCTATGTCCAGGAGAGCTGTTTGGTAGGAAAATTGCACATCCTGGATATTGTTGTGCCTCTTTGGCTAGATCAGGTTAGGCCAGGCTTCCAGAAGGATGCTGACACATTAATTCTGCATGACTCAAATTACCCATATAATTAGTCTTTCTTAAACACCCAAGGTGGTGGGCTGGTGGCTCTGCTTTGGTGAAAATCCAAAGTACCATCCTTCCTTTTCTAGTTTACTTCTTACCTCCCCACCCTTCTCTTCTCCCTTGTCCTAACACAACTGGTTTGGGTTAGGGACACACGCTCTGAGCCCTAGAGAGTATCTGTAAGCAGAAAGGCAACACACTGGAAAGCAACAAGGTCACTTGCTGGTCTCTTTGGCAGGGACTGTCCAACAGGGAGCGTTGGTTTCCCCAAATGACTTGAGAAACACCAAGATCTCTGCTCCAAGTCAAAACTTATTTTATAAACTGGGTTAATTCCCTTAATGTTATATTCAGAAGCTGAAATTCCCACAGATGCTGGCCCAACTGGAGAAGTCACAGTCGATGGCAAGAGTGATGAATTTTAGGAAGCTTAAATTTTTTTTCTCCCATTTCTCAGAGGCTCCTGTGCTGAGAAATCTCCTTTTCCTTCATTTATCCCTGCCAGTTGGGGGATCAGCTCGGCTCATCTCTTCTTAGGAAGTTTTGGACGTTGGGTTTGGAAATGTCAGGCTGCCCTAGGGGCCTGGAGCTGGGCACATCACGGGCATGGAGGTAGTGAGGACGGCTCGGCCAGCTGGGAGAGTTGGTTGTTGCCTGGAGGTGGAGTGCTTATTCCTGACCTAGGCTTGGCTTCCGAGAGAGGCCTGCTGCGTTAATGCAGGGCTTCTGATCCCAGGGTTTACTGTTATCTGCTCTCCCCTGGCTTTGGGTCCTTGCCATTCCCAGAAGGGGAAATAAAGTTAAAGAACATTTCCACATCCACGAGCCAAAACATGGCTTCTTGGAGATGTCCAGTGTAAGCCCTGGTCTCAGGCAGGACAGGAAACTTACAAGGCCAAAGCTACTTGTGAAACACAATTATTTATTTATCAAAAATTTGTTAAATTCTACCTACTGCCCTGGTCACATTAGGAAGGCTAAAAAAATGAGATTTTTTTTCCCCTTTGGTATGGCTCATATAATAATAGGATAACAAAACTACAGAACTTTCTTTGAAGTCTAAATTAGAGATTTATATCAACATATGGTAGAAGGGTGCAGTTCATTCTTTAAAAAAACTATTTTATTTACTTATCTGTACACAGAAGGAGAGAGAGAGAGAGACAAAGACAGAGATTGAGAGAGAAGGTGTGCCAGGACCTCCAGCAGCTGCAAACAAACTCCAGATGCATGCACCATTTTGTGTATCTGGCTTTATATGGGTACTAGGGAACTGAACCTGGGTCATTAGGCTTTGCAGGCAAACACCTTAAACACTGAGCCATGTCTCTAGACCTGAGATTAAATCATTGGCTTTCTAAGGCCAAGTTCAGGATTTCCCTTTGATCACTTGATATTTCTTTTATTGTTGGATATGATTTGATTTTCTTTTGACCTTTTTCTTAGCATCCCGACAATTAGGTCAGATCACTTCTCTTTTTTAAAAAAAATATTTTATTTGTTTATTTGCAAGCAGAGAGGGACACAGAGAGAAAGAGTCAGAGAGACAATGGGTGCACCAGGACCTACAGCCACTGCAAAGAAACTCCAGATGCATGCACCACTTTGTGCATCTGGTTTTATGCACATACTGGCAGATGGAACCCGGGTCCTTGGGCTTTACAGGCAAGTGCCTTAACTGCTGAACCATCTCTCCAGCCCTTCCATCAATTCTTTAGAATTGATCTGTGTCTCTCCACTGTATAGTATAAATCACAAAGTGACTCGGCTGGGAAGAATTTTTATCAAGGTGAGTAGATGAGTGAGGTGAAATCCTCACCTCAAATTCTGCCCCACTTGGAGGTCTTGTACAAAGATGACGGAAGGAGAAAAGACCCAGTTAGAATGATCAGTTTTGCCTCAGTTCAGATACGAAATTAGCAGTGTCTACTCCAGCCAGATTTGGGCTGATGGATAGGAAACTTGGTAAAGATTTTGGGGAAAGTTGAGGTCACTTAGTTTTAGCTGGTGATATACAAGTTGTGTAGCTTGAGGAGAGATAAATATATATTTTGGCAATTATAAAGGTTCCACATCAGGGTACTGATGAAGATTTAACTGCTGATTTGTGATGGCATCACCAGCCCCTCAAGCTGTTTCTAGCTTTTTATTTACGACGTTTCCAGGCTGTATATCTTCCCAATACAAGAAGAAAGAAGGAGTGCAAATGAAGAAGCAGATATCTCGATGGTCTATTTCCATCTCCCTGCTTGTCACCAGAGTAAATGAAGACCCAGACTTTGGATCGGCTGGGGCTGAACTACTTCTGGAGTCTCCAACGTTGACAGAGTATGTCAGTGGATGAAGAAGAGATTGAGACACTTGTGTGTGTGTATTTTTAAAATATTTTATTTATGTATTTGCAAGCAGAAAGACAGAGGGAGAAAGAGACAGAGAGAGGGAAAGAGAATGGGTATACCATGGCCTTCAGCCACTGCAAACGGACTCAGATGCATGGGCCACTTTGTGCATCTGGCTTTATGTGGGTACCTGGGAATCGAACCTGGGTTGTTAGGCTTTGCAGGCAAGCACCTTAACCACTGAAAAATCTTTCTTACCCGAGACACTTGTGGTTTTTTTTTATTTTTGAGTTCCTGAAATTAAGCATAACTCTGAAGGTCGGGGCTAGTTATTTTCAATTTATACTGCAACTGAATATTTATGTGTGCTATGGTTATCCTCTGAGGCCTTTATGGATTCCTATAATATGAAAAACCTGAGATGTAGGTGGAATTAGTTATTCCAAGTCTTTAAAATTATTTATTTATTTATTTATGAGAGAGAGAGAGAGAGAGAGAGAGAGAGAGAGAGAGAGAGAGAGAGAGAGAATGGGTGCACCAGGACCTCCAGAAGCATGTACTACTCTGCATCTGACTTTACACAGGTCCTGGGGAATCGAACCCAGGTCCTTAGGCTTTGCAGCCAAGCACCTTAACTGCTGAGCCATCTCTCTAGCCTTTGTTCCAAGTCTTCACATTTGCTGGCTTTACAGATTTTTCATGGCTCTGTCATGGGTAGAATGCAATTTTTCATCTCTTCATTTTGGGCTGGAGCATGTGACTTGCTTTTAACTAATGGCATGAGAACAGAGAAGACAATGCTGAGCCTAGACCTAAGAAGGTCTTGTGCATTCTGAAATGTCCACAATAGCCTCATGTGTTTGTGATTAAGCCTCATACTTGATCCCAGCAGATGGAGACTTTGGGAGGTGGAGCCTTGCTGGAGGAGGTGTGTTATGGGGCAGGCCTTGGGGTAATGTTGCAGTTATCTTGTTATTCATTGCTGGAACAAAGCATCTGACCAAAAGCATCTCATGGGAGGAAAGTTTTTATTTTGGTTTATAGTCTCGAGGGGAAGGGGGAAAGCATGGCATGAGCAGAGGCTGGACATCACCTCTGCCACAGCAGCTGGAAAATAGCAGCAAGAGAGTAAGCTGAGCTCTGGCAAGGGGGAGCTGCCTATAACACCCCCTCCCAGCAACACACCTCCTCCAGCAAGGCTCCAACTCCCAAAATGCCACCACGTGGGGATTAACAGTCAGAACACATGAGTCTATGGGGGACATCAGATTCCAACCACCACAGGGTGTTCTAGTCCAGCCCTGCTTGCCACCCTGATGGCTCTCTCATTGTCTCCTCCTTTCTGATGAAGATGTGACATCTGTCTGTCTATTCCTTCTCTGTTCCAGGCACGTCACAACTTCCTGGACTCTTCCTCAGTCATTCTGTCTGTGTTGTGAAGGAGAGGGAAATGGTCTCATGTATTCACTCTGTTGACAGCAGCCACTGTGGCAGAGATGGAATTACTCAGGTGCACACAGAGTTCAAGCCCAGCCCCTTCCAGATGCTGCATCCAGGTGTGGTGACTTCCTATTCAGCCCAGACCCATCATAAAAAAACCCTCTTGGAGCCCACAAGGGGCTTCTGTCTTCTTCTGGCTCCTGGGTTGTTCATCTCCCAATACCTGAGGTTTTCCACCACTGGAAAGATTTTCTCCTTCCTCCCCTGGCAGCTTAGCTATTTCCAGGATGGGAAAGGATACTTTGCTTTTTCCTAGGCCCATGGACTTTTACACAGACCCTTGGACCATGTGGATATCTCCACTCCTCGCCCCTTGGTTCTCAGACTTTTCTTTTCCCCACCTACTCTCACTATCATCCCCCACCCTTTATTTGGTCCTTGGACTCTCCCTCACTCTTCCTGACTTCTGAATAAAAAATGTAATAATTTAACATTTATCCTTCTCAGTCTGGTCTATCCAATTCTTGGGTTAAAAATAGACATGAGGCAGGGTTTAATCCCAGTACTGGGGAGGCAGACCCTACCTTGAAAAGCCTAAATAAATAAATAAATAATAAAGACATGAACTCAGGTTTGGGGTTTGTGATTGAACCCCCATAAAATAAAAAAAGGCACACCTATGACATCATCTTTAGGTCAACTGGGTGGATGGATGTGGTCATGAGCCCAACAGGTAGGTGTGGCGATAAGTTGAAGAGAAGCAAAAATGATCTCAGCAGTGTGTGGTGGTTAATAAATCTGTTGAATTCATCTTTGCTGTTTTTGTTGTTATTTAGTTTTGTTTTTTAAAACAGAGCATGAGAAAGCCAAGGGGTGAAGGTAATACTATCTAACTTCTTCTCTAAGATGTCTGGACCAGACGATGAGAGGCTTAGAGGCGTCTGTAAAGAACATTTCCGGACATGCTTCAGTTTCACATAGTGACATGCATTTGCCTGTGGCCATTTAATTTTTATGGTTTATCTGTTTCTAATTTGCTAGAAAAGAAAAAGAAAACAACCAAAAAACCAGGGCTGAGTAATTTAGACCAGACCAAAAGATGGAGTTTTCATGGACATCACTGATATATTTTGATTTCTACCCTACTGTCTTAGCTGAGGTTCTCCATTGTAATCCAGATAAAGCTTTTACACAGATGTCTTCATCTCACTTTATAGCTTAGAGATCATTTTAAAAACACAACCCACTTTGGATTTTCGTACACCTGAATTAAATCGTGGTGTTAGAATTCACCCCTTATTTTCTTTTCAACTGATCTTTGCAGCTTTCTCTTTATAATGAAAAAAGAATATTATTATTTTTCCAAGCCTGCTCTTTGTTAGCTTCACTTAGTCCAACAAGAGCAAACAGTGTACTTATTGCTTCCTTTGCTTGAATTGGTAAAATGGCATCACATCTATGACAGATGTGTAACCTTACTGGAAACTATGCACTCTGTGATTGTTTCCTCTGGTTAATGAGAGTCTAAGTCTAGAACTCCCAAGTATGGTATCAATTTATTATTATGCATTTCGGGGAGGCAATAAAATAAAATATATTTTAAAAGACACTGGCTTGTTTTTAGGGAGAGTTAAAGAAAAAAATGTGTAGGACCCCCCCCCATTTTTTTTGGTTTTATGAGGTAGGGTCTCGCTCTAGCCCAGGCTGGCCTGGAGTTCACTATGGAGTTTCAGGGTGACCTTGAACTCAGTGATCCTCCTACTTCTGCCTCCTGAGTGATGGGATTAAAAGCGGACACCGCCATGCCTGGCTTCTAGAATTTCCCTTTTATGGAACTCATATTTTGATAATACTTGGACTTTTTGTAGTGTATTTATTGTGGTTTATATCCAGGGAGAGGATATGCTTATAATAAATGTCTTTAGAGTATATCTCAGGGCACCAAACAGATCATATTATGTATTACATTGATCATCTATCATCATCATCCACCATCTAGATCTATTGATGATCTATCTCTTATCTATATCCATCCATCCATCCATCCATCTATCATCTATCTATCCATTTATCTATCTATCCATTATCTATCTATCATCTATCCATCATCTACCTATCATCTATCTATCTATCTATCATCTATCTATCCATCATTTATCTATCATCTATTTATCTATCTATCTATCCATTATCTATCTATCCATCATCTATCATCTATTTATCTATCTATCATCTATCTATCTATACATTTATCTATCTTTCACTCATTTGTCTATCCATCATCTACCTATCTATCTATCTATCTATCTATCTATCTATCTATCTATCTATCTATGCATCTAGCTATGCTGCTCCCTTAAAGATTTCGTTTTATTAGTTCTTAGAAGGGAACCAAGGATCTAAGTTCCCAAAGGCCTTTCCTGGGTTTCCCTATCACCTATCCAGTTAAGGAATGCCGGTTTAGCATGTTCTGTTTGGAAAAAACTTCTTGTGTGTTAAGGCTTCCTCATTCCATGTCCGACAGGACAAAGGCCAAGAAAGATAAAAAAATTTTTGTGGAAATCACATGGCAGGCCCTTGAGGATACCAGCCATGGACATAAGGGTCATTTCCTTTAAGCCATTCACTCTTTTTTTAAAAAATATCTTTATTTATTTGCAAGGAGAGAGAGAAAGAGAGAGAGAGAATGGGCACCCCAGGACCACCAGCAAACAGACTGCAGACACATGTGCCCCTTTGTGCATCTGGCTTTATGTGGGTATTGGGGAATCGAACTCAGGTTGTTAGGTTTTGTAGGCAAGCGCCTTAACCATTGAGCCATCTCTGCAGTCCCATTCACTTTTTCAACTAAATAAATGGCTGATGGAGTGTGGAGGCTAGGACTTTGTGGTTAAGTGAGTTGTAGAAACATGTTAATTCACACTTGACTTCTCATATACGCATCTGTTAGAAAACTTAACCCAACCCAAATGAAACCTATGAGAAAGTGATGAGACAAACAGGAAACCAATCACCACAGCAAGTCTGAGAACCCAGGAAAGGTCAATGGAGACAGACACCAAGGATACCCAACACAATCCAGGGCAAAGATCCAGAGATACTTAAGATCTCAACAATAAAGCAGACTCAAAACTCACCCACCATGATTCAGTGGGCTGAGTGGAAGAGGGGGCAGAAAGATTGTAAGAGCCATGGTGGGGGAGAATATCCAGAGACATTGCCCCCCTCAGCAACAATGCACAAAGGGGAAGGAAAAAAAAAGAAAAAAACCTGTCTCCTTCTGGTGCAGTTCATACCCCCCTAACCTAAGGACAGATCCAGTATGCACACCGAGGAAGGACCCCAGTGGGTAGGGGACAGGGAGGAGGGAAACGGGGACACCTTCACAAGATTTGCTCATACAATGTATATACTTATTCATAATAAAGTTTTATATATAAATAGTTATACATATAGTATATATAAAACTATATCTATACCAAGATTATATATATATATATATATATATATATATATATATATATATATATATATATATATAACTAAGATCAAGTTTGGAACAGAAGTACCCCGAGCCATCCCATAGGAATCTTTGTTTTTGTCTAACTCACTATAACTTTAGGCCAGCTTTGGTATCAACAGACCAGCCTCCTTAACCAGAATGTCTGCATGTGAGGAATTACCAATGACTTGTCCAAATGCTCCTTCCGACATCGCGCAGCCCTGCCCGCCTCACTGCTCTCTATAATAGCAACTGAAAGGCAGTACCCCTCAGAGGTTAGAGTTTCTATTGAACCACACCCATTCTTCACATTCTTTGCCAGGAAAAGTGAAACAGAGAGCTGGAGAGATGGCTCAGCCATTAAGGCATACTTACCTACAAAACCTAACAACCTGAGTTCAACTCCCCAGTACCCATGGAAAACCAGATGTACAAAGGGGTGCGTGCCTTTGGAGTCATTTGCAGTGGCTGCAGGCCCTGGCGAGCCCATTCTCTCTCTCTCTCTCTCTCTCTCTCTCTCTCTCTCTCTCTCTGCTTGCAAATAAATAAATAAATAAAAATAATTTTTAAAAAGTGAAATAGAAAAGTTAACACAGGTCTCCACTGTTCTCAGGGCAGCTCCCGGATGTAATCATGACAGAGGGAACTTTATAATGCTCTAAGGCTAGAAGTGCAATGAAGTCATTTCTGGGTGAAATATAGCTTGGTGAGCACAGTGAAGCAATGGGATCTTTCTAGAATCTTCACAGCTTGTCATGCTGAACCATTTACTCTTAACCACACATGGCCAAAGAAAGCATGCTTCAATGGGCTTTATAACCACGACGTCTCTCCACAGATGAGAACCAGATGCCCATATCCCCTTGGTAATATTTAGACTTTAATAACATTGTCATGCATTGGGTCAACTAATTGATGCTGACAGTCGTCCTAATAAAAGTAATAATCACAATAAGCTATTATTGAGTGTTTACCATGTACCAGCCATCAATGTTTCATGTGGAACTGCTCTGTATAATCCCCACAAATCCCCTTGTAGAGGGTTAGTGAGTGGTTTTTTGGATTTAGACCACCCAGATTTGCTCTCCCTTTCTGTCGATAATCATACCTAGACTTTCATTGCTTCTGATGGACATTCTTGTATTACAGGAGAAACGGTTCCCCGTGCTTATCTCTAGGAGGTTGACTCTGATAAATTTTAGCCAATCAGCAAATCTTTTTCCTCTGACAACAGTTATTAGTTCAGAGATGTTCACGTGACCCAGAGAAGCAATTAGCACTCAGGGGAAATTTTCTAGGGGCATACTTGGATCTTCTGTAGAAATACCTTATAGAGGTGATATTCATCTTCATAGATATGAATGTGGGCACTGCTCAGGAGAGCCACCTAAACACAGCAACAAAGAAGTTGGTAGAGAAAAAGAGAAAGGAATTGGAACTTTGTTGGCCTCACTTGGCAGTTAAATTCTGTCTCGATTAAAGTCTAACTTGCTTTCAGAATTTTTAACCAATTGGGGCCCTCTATCATGTAAGCTGAATTGAGTCTTCTGATCTTGTCAATCAAGAGTTTGAACAGGTTCTGAGAGTTAAGTCTTTATTTTACTGATCAGAAAATGGGTGGAAGGGGCTGGAGAAATAGCTCAGAGATTAAAGGCGTTTGCTTGCAAAGCCTGATGGCTTGGGTTTGACTTCCCCAGTATCCACGTAAAGTCAGATGCACAGTGATGTAGGTGTCTGGAGTTTGTTTGGTGGCTCTCCCTCTCTCTTCCTTTCTCTCTCTTTCTGTCTGTTTCCTTCTTTCTTTCTCTCTGTCTCTCTCAAGTAAAGAAATCAAAATTTTTTTTAAAAAAGAAATAAAATGGGCTGAGGGTTTGAACACTTTCCCAGTTGAATTGAAAATGAGATAATAGAGAATAGTTGTGATAAAGTTCATGATCAACTTGACTGGGATTTATGATCAATGAGGAGGCACGTTTCTAGGCAAGCCTGTGTTTCAAGAGAGGTTTAACCAAGCGGGGGAGACCCCTCCTAAAAACGCACTCTCTTCCCAGACTGAACGTATGAGTATCAGCATTAACTCTGCTGTCTGTGCAGAAGCAGTGCGAATTCACTTTCTCACCATCAAGATGGACTGTTTCTTCTCAACCCATGAGCCAAAATAAACCCTTCTTTGAGTGTCTTTCATCAAGTCCTTTTTCAGAATATTGTGAAAAGTGGTGAAGCCCCTAGGGATTTATATCCAGGTGGTGTGGGTCACAAAATCCATGCACATACATGACATCCTGCCGAGGTGGAAGAGGATGTTATTGTTCAAGTTAAAATGCTAGAAGATCATGTCTTCCTTGTGTCTATGACTCCCAGTGAAATGCGAATTTAACTTTGTGTGAGGAATGTTTGAAATTTTGGGCAATGGACCCTTTGCTTGCTGTAGGTTTTTATGTCTGGATTCTGAAGCGGCTATGGGAGCCAAAACTTTCTATTGGAGAAAGCGTTATAAATGATCTTGCTGGGAACTCATGGCATGTAGTTTTTAGTACTAGGTTTTTGGAATAGTATTGAAGTATATTATCAAGTATGATGACGTTTCTGAGCAATGAAAACACACATCGTGAGCTTCTGAGTAGTTCCACTGAGCTGAATTCCCCAAGGAAGTTATGATGCACAATTGACTTTGACCACCTGTGGTCCAAGTTCATAAGCATATATATGGCTATCTTTGTTCCAAAACTTACTGAACAAAAGCAAGTGATCCATCCAAAACAATGTCCACAGGGATGTATATGATTACTTCTAAATAAGAAATTCCTGCCAGGCACACGCCTTTAATCTCAGCCCTCGGGAGGCAGAGGCAGGAGGATCTTGTGAGTTTGAGGCCAGCCTGAGACTGCATAGTGAAGTCCAGGTCAGCAGGGCTAGAGTGAGACCCTACCTCAAAACAAACACAGAAAGAAAGAAAGAAAGAAAGAAAGAAAGAAAGAAAGAAAGAAAGAAAGAAAGAAAGAGAGAGAGAGAGAGAGAGAGAGAGGGAGGGAGGGAGGGAGGAAGGAAGGAAGGGAGGAAGGAAGGGGAGGAGAAGAAAGAAGAAAGAAGGGAAGAAATAAAGAAAGGAAGGCGGAAAAGAGAAGAAAGAAAAGGGGAAGAAAGAAAGAAAGAAAAAGAAAAAAGAAAGAAAGAAAGGAAATGATCCCCTCCCCGTTTTCTCTTACTACTTAGATTTAGGGAAGAAGCGAAGAAGACAGAAGAAAACTTGAAACTGTATAGTTTCCCTCCCTCAATCACGAGGTAACTTTATCATAGTTAAGTTGCTCTTTCAAGGGATGTGTATAAATATGAATAAAATATATATATGTATATAATATACATATATGAAATGTCATAACAAAGCCCATTATCATATAGTAACTGAAGGAAGTTATAATAAAAATTAATCTTTCTGGGGCTGGAGAGATGGCTCAGTGGTTAAGACGCTTGCCTGCAAAACCTAACAACCTGGGTTCGATCCCCCTGGACCCACGTAAAGCCAGATGCACAAAGTGGTGCATGCATCTGGAGTTTGTTGGCAGTGGTTGGGGGCCCTGGTGTGCCCATTCTCTCTCTCTCTCAAATTAATAAATTAATAACTCAATTCATTAATCTTGCAAAAGTCTACATAGTCTAAAAGGAAGGCAGTAATAAGGACTTCTGATATAACTCTTCCATAACAACTTGCCACCTTGCTAAAGCTACTGAAAACCTTCAGGAGATATTTTCCAAATATTAGTGAGCATTAGGAAAAGAGATCATTGATCATTGTTAAAACAACATCCCACACACTTTAAGTCAAAATATCTGCAACAGGGGCCCTGGGAATAGGTATTTAGATTCTAATACAGACAGACACCTAGGTAACAGAGTTCATAAAAACAGCCCTAGGAGACTCCAGAGCTGGATAAATGGCAGACTTGGATCCAGTGATTTCTATCAAGGTCATCAGTGACTGATGAAACCATACCTAGATGTCTTATTAATCATGCTATAAAGCTTGTATGATTTTACTTATAGTAACTCACAAGGAGTGATCCTTTCAGATACTTGTATCATAGATGGTTTTGTGATGTAGTGAACCATATTATGAGATACCTGACTGCTCACACCATGGCTTTTGTCTGAGACGCAATCAACCCGAAGAAGTTTGCTTTGATTGTGAGAAATTAGTGCCAGGAAAAAAAAAAAAAAACTTGTATCAGACTATCAACCTCACCAAACCTTCTTAAAGTGACAGTAAAACCTTGAGGCCTCTGCCTAGTGATTACACACCAGAATATTCTGTTATTTTCTTTTTCTTTTTTCTTTTCTTAATATTGGGAAGAGAAGCCAGGCTCTTGATAGCGATGGCATTTTAGTAATTTTCAGCCGACTCCAATAGGTTTCTCATAAAATTCCGCACAAATTGCCAGAATGTTCATTATTCCATCAGAAAGAAGGAACATAAGTAATAATATTGGTGTAAATAATCATCCGCTAACTCTTTATTGTTATGGAGTTCAACACGAGGTCAGGCGTTCTGAACATCTGGTTGAATGACTCAATTGTGCATTTTCAAGGTCTTGCTTTAGAAAGGGGTGAGTTCCCAGCTCTTTGTGAAAACACCCGGGGTAGTCAGAAGAATCAGGACAATGCTAAGGAGAGCCCCCCAAACTATTTTCTTCACCCTTGTTTAGGACAAGTAAAGATGGTGAGAGCACTGACCCGGTTGTCTGGATCCTGGGCAGATGTGGGAGGTTGTGAGAGAGCTCTACACTCCTCTCATGACTTCCCAATACACCTTTCAGAATGAGGGAGGGGTTCTTACCTTCCTCAGTGTGGTGCAAACTTAAAGCGGTGATGGAGGGCAGAGGAGGTATAGGCATCATTCTCTTTCTTCCCTCTCTCTTATGGGCTTCCTGAGATTGGTCTCTTTCAGAGCCTTGAGTGGCTGCAACCCTCATTGGCCAGGCAGCCGCTTCTATTCAAGATGTAAGGAGGAGAGTGTGGAAGGCAGAGACTGGTCGGGATCTCAAGAGCCAGGAGCAGGTTTTATTCCAAGCACAGGGTCTGAGAGGTTGACATCTCAGGTTCCAGCAGCATCGTGTCCCCTGGGTGGCATGTGCACACTGGGTGGCACATGTTGGGAGATTTTATTAGACTTGGGTTCTAGCTGTAAAATGAGCAAGGGGGAATGAGAACCTAGGAGCTTTAACTTTCTGGGGTTACTTTAGTTTCCCTGGGGTGGTCCGTCATTAAGAAGCTTCTTGTGGTTTAAGATAGAGGGGGCATGGGCTGGAGAGATGGCTCAGCGGTTAAGGCACTTGCCTCCAGTGCCTAAGGCTCCAGGTTCAATTCCCCAGGTCCCACATAAGCCAGACCCACAAGGTGGTGGCCCTGGTGTTCTCTCTCTCTCTCTCTCTCTCTCTCTCTCTCTGCTTGAAAATGAATAAATAAAATATTTTTAAAAAAAGACAGAGGGGGCAGGTGGCTATCTCTGGGTGGACTGTGGCTGCAGTTGGTCTCCAAGTCTGTCATCTCCAGGCAAGTCTCCTGGCATCTGTCCAGGGTCTGTTTGCTAACTCCTACCCAGCCATAAATCCCTTCATAGCTAGAAATCATAGCTGGCATTGTTGCCAACTTTCCCTGCCTCCCTCCCCTCACCCTTTCCTAGCTTGAAATTATGTCTGGGATCAACACATGATCTCAGGCAAAAATTGTTTTAAAATATTTTTATTTATTTAGTTGCAAGCAGAGAGAGACAGACAGAGAGAATGGTCGCACCAGGTCCTCCAGCCACTGCGAAGGAACTCCAGATGCACCCGACACTGTGCATTTGGCTTTATGTGGGGACTGGGGAACCAAACCCAGGTCCTTAGGCTTTGCAGGCAAGTGCCTTAACCGCTGAGCCATCTCTCCAGCCCTTGACTTCTTTTCTTCTGCACTATCGCTGAGGTGCATACATGTGAGGAATATGTCTCATCTTATTACTTATGTAAGGTCCACTCCCTGCCTTGCTGGCTCACCAGTGTGTCCTGCAGACCACCTCACATCACTTTAAAAAGGAAACTTCCCTGTTCTTTTTAGTGACAGAGCAGTTTTATCTATCAAATGACAGGAGCGAAATTGATCTGAGGGATTCCCGGGTGATGGACTTGGCTTCTTTCGGGTTCTATATTCTACAGACATCTGTGAGTTTATTTGTGATGAGAAACGTAGAGTAACTCCTTACAGGTGGAATTTCTGAGGGCAACCGAAGAAAAATGGATGCCTTTTCTATTTTAATATTTTGAAATTGACACACTAACATGTGGGTTTTTTTTTCTCCTTTCCTTAAGGGTCTTTAAATTCTGGGCTTAAAAATATCCTCAGCATGTTATCTTTTTATTGTAATCTGTATCTAAGACTTAGGTGGGGAGTTCGCACGCTTGGGGAGAGAGGTGAGCTGAGTCATCAAATGGGAGAGGTGGGGGAGGGGGGCTTGGAGAGAAGCTGGGAGGAACTGATTTGGAACAAGGAGATTATTGGAGATCTGCCAAGAGCAACACCCTTTCATCATTTGGGGGAAGCAAATTCTAGAAGGCATCATGAGCTTTGCAGTGATCAAAAAAAGGTAGACATGTGCCCTAGGTAAGAACCAGTTCCCGGCAGTGGAGGGATTAATTAGGAGAGTCAGAGACAAAGACACGACTCTCACATATGGAGTAGATCTTTAATTACGTTAAATAGGTTAAAGATTCATTACAAATTATGATTTTTTTTCCCTCCCTGGACATCCTTTGATAACAACAGATGTTTTTGTTTTTCTTCCTCCATCAAGTTGGACACAATCAGGACAGTGACAGGGACTCACAGAATGGCTCTTTAACCTTGGGAACTTCCTTCAAGGGTGGCTGCCAAGGTGGTCCTTTCCTGCTTCTGTTCGAAGGTGCATTTCACAAGGTATTTGGAGAGGGAGTCTCTCTGCTCTGAGGGCTGAAGGGAGGGCAGCCTGGTAAGATCCTTCCATTGTTTCTCCTCCACTGACCTTGACCCTTCCCTGGGTCTACATCCTCCGATCACCCATCTACCTGTGTGAAATTTAAAGCTCTCCCTCTCAGAGTCTTGGCAATGGAACAGAAGTGATTCTTTAAGGAAGGGCTGATGTCTGAAAGAATGTTCTGGAAATGCTCTGTTGAGGGAGGCAATAAGGACACCTGTTGTGAACGTAACCTCCATAGACACCTCGACCTACATCTCCAGCTATAGAAAAGAACAGGTGAACACTAACACTCAATAGAAAAATAGTCATTTAAGGGCTGGAGAGATGGCTCAGTGGTTAAGGCATTTGCCTGCAAAGAAGGACCTGGGCTCAATTCCCCAGCACCCACATAAAGCCAGATGCACAAAGTGATGCATGCATCTGGAGTTCATTTGCAGTGGCTGGAGGCCCTGGCACACCCATTCTCTCTTCTCTCTTTGTCTCTCTGTATCTCTCTGCTTGCAAATAAATAAATAAAATATTTACAAAAAAAGAAAATAGTCATTTAAAAAGCATAAGAACAGTCATATAATTTAGGTTCAGATGGAGTTAGTCAAATTCTTCTTTCAAAAAGACCAGACAGTATTTCCTTCCACTTGTGACAGAACTTACACATTTTTGCCTCAATATGTCCTTGGATATTACTATGGTATTTTGTTTTCCTCTCTAAGTTAGATACAGGAATAGAATCTAGGCGATTATTCCAAATCAGCTTTAGTTTCATAGGAAGCAGGAATCATAGGCTGGCATAATCCCGAGCCGCACCTGAAGCAGACAGTCTGGAACATGTATTTTCAACACCACAGGTCTGAACTTCCCGTCTAGAGGAAGTATAGCAGTTTATATTGGGATAACATCAAATTAGAAGTCACAAGCTTGGTTCTATGTCTTCCAAATGGAATAAAAGTATTCTATTATATCTTGATATACAGCCTGGACTTTTCCATATCTGGAAATAATTATCTTGAAGAGACTGGTCCTCAAAGAATAGATTATACTGATGGAGACTGGTTGGTCCTGAGAGTCTATCAATCAATCAATCAATCAATAAAGGAAAGGAAAGGAAAAAAATTGTCTATGTAAATGATCAGGTTTCTTCTCTGTTTCATGCCCTCACCTTTCCAAGAACCCTGGGCTGGTCACAGCTGTCAGGGGCCGGTCATCTCTGCATCTGACATAACACCTAGCCTGTCAAAGGTGCTTGACTAGTGTTTGTGAAACCACCCGGGACCCGTAGCTTCAGAAACATGAGAAGTTAAGAGTTGATGGTTTAAAAAAAAAATGATCCAAAATAGATCTATGCCTTTTAAGTGTATGATCCTTGGCAACATTTCAAAGGCTTTGTGAGGCTGCCTGCAGAATGTCAGGCTAATGTCATTAAAGGGTTGGTCAGCTTTGTTACAAATATAGCTTTGAGAATAACAAGGGACGAAGTTGGGTCACCTGATGAGTAGGGGCGAAATATGACATGCTTTCTAAAATATAAATATAAATTATATATATATATACAAGTTATGGTCTTTTACCCCTCAGCCCTGCTCCCATTTCCCTAGGGCCCTCCTCAGTGGGTTATGGGATTCACTATGGAGTCATGAAGTGGGGACCCTTTCCTCAGGAATTGACCCCAGAGTCTCCACATGCTGGCAAGGTAGTGCTCTACCACCGAGCTAACCCCATTCATCCCTTAACTTTTTATTTTGATTTTATTTGTTTGTTTGTTGAGGTAGGGTCTCCCTCTGGCCCAGGCTGACCTGGAATTCTCAAGCTGGCCTTGAACTCATGGCGATCCTCCTACCTCTGCCTCCCAAGTGCCGGGATTCAAGGTGTGTGCCACCACACCTGGCTTTAACTTTTTATTTGGAGACAAGATCTCACTAAAATGACCTGATCTGATTTTTCAACTGATTCCATAATTAGGGCAGATGTTGAATGTGATCCTCCTAACTCTGCCTCCTAAGTATCTGGGATGACAGGTCACGTGGGATTATCCAGGTAGTTCATATACCATTTTCCTTTTGAGAACTAGGGCTGAGAATGTATTTAGGTAGAGCCTAATGGTGGGTGAGCTTCCAATATAAACTATTGTACCCATTCCTTTGGCTTTTGTGAGCATTTAAACTTTTTTATTTAAAAAATATTTTTATTTATTTATTTACAAACAGATATATAGAGAAAAGAGAAAGACAGAGAGAATGGGCATGCCAGGGCCTTCAACTACTGCAAACGAACTCCAGATGCATGCGCCACTTTGTGCTTCTGGCTTCCAATGGATACTGGGGAATCGAACCCCATTCATGAGACTTTGCAGGCAAGCACCTTAACCCCTGAGCCATCTCTCCAACCCCTTTGCAAGCTTTTAAAGATTTTCTTTCCTCTCTCTCTCTTCTTCCCTTTCCTTTCTGTGTCTTTATCACTCCGTATATATGGACAGGATCACATAGACATGATATTTTCCTGTCTCCAATTATGAATCTTTTTTAAAATTTATTTATTTATTTGCACATGTGTGTGTGTATGGATGCACACCAAGGGTCTCTTGTCACTGCAAATGACCATCTAGCTTTATGTGGATGGCTGGGGAACTGAATCTGACCCTGTGGTCTTTGTAAGCAAGTGCCTTAACCATTAAGCAAGCTCCAATTACGAATCTGAGACCCTAAAGAGCTGAGGTCACTCAGAGATCTCTGGAAGCCGAGCATCCTTTTATCCGCGTATCAGATCTGACTTCCCATCTTGTGTTTGCTGCTGTCCATGTGGCAGAATGAGAAAACTCAATTAGTCCAGACAGATAAGGGCATATTAAAGTCTTGGGAGGAAGCGAGCCCTCATTGTAGTCTCTAATGTACACAAGTAAAATGGTTAGATAAAGCTTTATTTAATTATATTACAGGCGGGAAGAGAGTCGCAAGTCATCTCGGTGTATTTAAGTGTGGGTTTTAATGAACTTTTCAGTGTCTGTAAGTTTTCTGCCAGTTGGTCAGATAGTCATCAATTACTCAGCCTTCCCCTTAAAATAAACAAGCCACCATTTCTTTATCAGGGAGCATCTTCCCAACAGCAGACTCTATATATGTGCGTTAGCTTCTAAGTAATTCCCAGGCATGAGCCGCCCATTTCTTTGTGTGTGTGTGTGTGTGTGTGTGTGTGTGTGTGTGTGTGTGTGTGTCTATGTATGAGTATATTTGTGTGGAGGCGACAGATGAATGTCAGGTATCAACAGATTCTCACTGAATGTGAAGTTCATTGATTCTGCTAGGTTATTTTTCCCTTCCTTCCTTCCTTCCTTCCTTCCTTCCTTCCTTCCTTCCTTCCTTCCTTCCTTCCTTCCTTCCTTTCTTCCTTCCTCCCTTCCTCCTTTCTTCCCTCCTTTCTTTCTTTCACTCATTTCTTTCTTTCTCTTTCTTTGTTTTTTTATTGGTTTATTAGGCTTACAGACTCGAGGGGAGACTCAGAGGGTGGACATCACCTCCGCCACAGCAATGCAAACAGCGGCAGGAAGGTGTGCCAAACTCTGGCAAGGGGAACTGCAACTCACTCTGTAGCCCAGGATGACCTCAAATTCACAACCATCCTCCTGTCTCAGCCTCCCTTGTGCTCGGATTAAAGGCATGTGCCACTACACCTTGATTCTGTAGATTCTTGCTGGGTTCTGGTAAACCCTGTTGTCTCTGCATCCCCAGCACCAGGACTACAGCTGCACACTACAATGCCTGGCTTTTATGTGTGTGCTGGCGATCTGAACTCAGGTCCCCACAACCCACTGAGCCATTTCC
>PVHP010026989.1:0-24199 GCA_004024765.1 Zapus hudsonius | reverse complement strand
TCGGGTGGTAGGGTTATATGGGCCACAGCTCACTCGCTATATCCTGAAAAATACAAATACAATCTCCATTGGAGAGTTAGAATAGTATAGGTTAACAAATATAGACCATTCTGGATTACCTAGTTTCTATTTTTAGTAGCCTCCCTGTCAGACGTTCGCATAGTGCATCTTTTCTTGGGAGCCCAAGAGTATGGGATCCAGATTCCTTTTGTTTTTAAGGTGGAGATAATAACAGTACCTCATCAGTTGGTAAATCTGAATGAAACAGTGTGTGTAAAAGTATTCACAACTATTGTGCCCTATCGTTATTTATTAATCACCTTCCATATATTTAGTAGCCAATATAAATTCACTCCCAATTGCTCATATTCAGGTTGCTGCTTTTCAATCTGTGAGTGATAACTATTCCGGGGGCTGTGAAATCACCTGGGCAGGTCTAACATTATACATGCTTAGTAGCTATTTATTATAGTTGTATAACAAGAGAAAGGCATATAGAAAGAAGAAAAGGGAAAAGGCATAATAGAATGTATTAGTGTAGCACAAACATTAGGGGATATGAAATGTGAGTTTCTGGTGGGCGTGTGAAATAGGGATCCTAATGGGGACAAGATACAACTTCTCACACATTTATTCACACCCTATAAAAATAAATATGTAGCTAGGTATGGTGATGCATACCTTGAATCCCAGCACTTGGAAGACAGAGACAGGAGAATCACCATGAGTTCAAGGCCACCCTGAGACTATATAATGAATTCTAGGTTAACCTGGGCTAGAGTAAGACCCTACCTTAAAAAACAAAAATAAATAAATAAATAAAGTGTGTCTTTATCATTCCCTGTCAATAATCTGTGAAATATGCCCCTCTTCTTCTTCTCTTATCCCAGGAACAAAACCCCAGCAGCTATAGGGTGGTTCCAAGAGGTCTCCAAAGATGAACTGGCTACTGATTTATATCTTACATGAGAAAATCTCCTTGAACCATGAAGAAGAGATTTCTTTAAATATCATCCTAAATAAATAAATTAATTAATTAAATAAAATGTTATCCTGTGACTAGTGGAATTTTTTCAGACCCTGGACCACTCTAGCAATCCAGTAAAAGGGCCTATTCCTTCCTCTGATTTGGGGCAGACTGTTCTCTCTGACAGTGCTGTCCCCACATCCCTCCATCCCTCCCACACTGTCTTCCCTTCTTGAGAAAATACTCCCATTAAAGCTGAGAATTCTCTCTTACAGCCCAGTTTTTATTTCTATTATTATGAGGAACAAAGTTGGAAGTTCCCTCATGTCCTCTGTGTGCGTGTGTGTGACTGTCTGTGTGTGTGTGTGTGTGTGTGTGTGTGTGTGTGTGTGTGTGTGTGTGAACACAGTGTGGCCCAGTGGCCTGTGATGTTTTCTTACTGGAGTCCAAAAACTTGGAAACCCTGGTCTTAGGTTAAATCACTCTTCCCCATGAAAGAAATTCTTCGTGTGGCCAGGCTTTAGTCAGGACTTAACTTTTTTCCTACACATCCATCACTCTGGCCTTTATACTTTCCAACATTCTGGCTCCCTCTGAACCTCAAGCAAGACTATTTCCTGAACTCATCTCCCCACCCTCCACCCCCTTCTATCTTTTCCTTTCCATGCCCCTCCCTTTTCTCCCCTCCCTCCTCTGCAGTAGAGTAATTTGGCCTTTTCCTCCCTTTCTGATCCCTGCATACTACTGGTGCTCACTGGGACTATTGGAAGGAGGAGCAATGGAAGGAGGCTTCGGATTTTAGCATCAGAGGAACCTGAAGAGCGCAGGCTTGGATGAAGTGACTGGAGCAATGTAGGGTGCTGGAATCAGCACTGAGGGGAAGGCACAGCTGAGGGGGAGGGATTCGGCTGTAGGGAGGACGAGGGGGGAGAAGAAACGAGAAGGTGTTCTTGGAGGGAGGTCAGTAGTCAAGGAGCGAGGTGCAGAAGAGAAATGGCTGTAGAGGCTGGAAACGATGAACCAGGCGACAGGGCCTTCAAGCAGGCCACAGTCTGCAGGGGAGGCTTTCCTGGGAGCCCACTCCTGCCTTCTCCTCTCTCTCCTCCTCCCTTTCCTCCTGGAGCCGAGGAAGCCACCTAAAATGAACAGCTGGGATGGCTCAAAGTGAGCCACTTAGCAGTAGCCATTAGTCACTTGGCGGCTGTGTCCTTTCCATCGTCCCCAGACATCTAAAGATGACCACTTTGCAAGATAAAGCCTGAGTTCCTGTGCCTTCTGACTACAGCCCCCTCTCCGCTATGAAAATTTCCCCTTGAAATGACCCTTTCCTTCCATAAGCTGCTTCCATAAGGTGGTTGGGTGTTTTGTTCCATCAATGAGAAGATAACACTTGCTTTGTCTCAAACAGCAGCTCCTGCTCCAATGCAGGCAACAGAATCTCTGGAAAAACGAGATTTTTATGTGAAATCTCGAAAAATTACAAATGCTAATACTGGATGTCTGATTTCCAACCATCACGCAGGCCAAGCAGAAACCTCTGTGAACTTGATGCAGCCTGTAGGTGCCAGTCTTCTGCCTCATCCAAGTTGTTCTGAAATTGGAATGCACATCAAAGTCACCCCAAATGATGAGCCAAAGCAACAAGGTAGGAATACAGCTCAGAGGAACAGCACTTGCCTGGCACCTCTGAGTTCAAAATCCCCAGCACTGAAACCAAAAATAAAAGCAACACTGGCTGTGGTGATACGTGCCTGTAATTCTAGTACTTGTATGGCTGAGGCAAAAGGATCATCTTAAGTTCAAGGCCACTCTGAACTTCCTTTTTCAAATAATCAAAACCATGAGCTGGGAGATGGCTCAGTGGATAAAGTGCTTGCCATGCAAGAATGGGGACCTGAGTTCAGATCCCCAGCACGCACATTTCCTATAACCTCAGTGCTGGGAAGGCAGAGTCCGGTGTTCCCTGGACTCGCTAGTGTTGCCAAATCAGTGAGGTCCATGTTTAGTGAGACACCCTGTCTCAAAGCAATAAAAGTAAGAAATAAAACTGAGATCAAGTAAAGAGGGCACTCAACGTTGACTTCTGTCCTACACACACACACACACACACACACACACACACACACACACACACACATGTGCTCGCGCACACACATGTACCCAGCACATACAAACATGCAGCACATATGCACCCATACCACACACACATAAACATGCAAAAAAATACAACAAAAATCCATACACCGAAACGCACAGATTTCTGGACCCATTTGTTTCTGATACTATAGATACTTGGAGATAGCCTGAGATGTTGCATTTCTCAAATCCCAGGTAAAGCTTATGCAACTGAGACAGGGGACTTAATTTGAGAAGCACCATTGTGCACTGGGGGAACAGCACACTCGGCACGCATAAGGCATTATCAAGATGTCAGGCCCCTAATTTGACAATTAGAGAGATGATGATAATGATGGTTGTGTCCTTTAGTCTTCACGAAGGCTCCATGAAGTAGGCACTATAAATAACCCCTGGTTTCAGATGAAAATAGCTATTAGGTGATGGAACCAAAGCCAGAGAGACAACACCAGAGATTACCTCCTCTCATGATTCACAGTCGTTTTCCAACCCCTCCACCATCTGCCTGAACCCATTTATGCTGCTATAGTAAAATCATTAGAATGGGAGAAAGGCAGAAAGACAGAGATTTCTCTCACATATCTGGAGGCTGAGAAGTCCAAGAGCGACACTGACAGACCCAGTGTCTAGTGAGGTCTTTGTTTCCTTCCAAGATGGCTGTGCTGCTGCATCCGCCACAGAGTGGAAATGGTGTGTCCTCACCTGGCCAAAGGACCTGAAGGAGTGAACTCATCCCTTGAGGCTAATGACAGATCCTGGATCTTCAGGTCACCTCCTAATAGCCTATCTCTTTCTCTTC
This sequence comes from Zapus hudsonius, assembly GCA_004024765.1. Lineage (NCBI taxonomy): Eukaryota > Metazoa > Chordata > Mammalia > Rodentia > Dipodidae > Zapus > Zapus hudsonius. Next base: position 20,297 of record PVHP010026989.1, on the reverse strand, counting down.
TGCCTCTTCCTCCTCCTTTTCTAGATAAGGGAGCTCACTATGTAGCTCAGGTTGAACGAGAATTTCCTATATAGCCTAGACTGGCCTCCATCTGTGGCAATCCTCCTGCCTCAGCCTCTTGAGTGCTGCAATTATAGGTGTGTAACACCATGCCCAGCTCCTTTTAATTTTTTGTGGGGTTTTTTGTGGCATTGTTTTTGGACCCATCTCTTAATTGGGGAATTTCTGTCAATGATCCCAGCCCTGGAGAGGTGAAGGTGGGAAGATCAGATGTTCAAGATCAACTCAATCCTTAATTATATACAAAGTTTGAGGCCAGCCTGGACTACATGAGGAAAAAAACAACAAAAAGTAATGATATGGACAGACTGGGGATGAGCTAGACAAGATTTTAAAGAGCCCATGTGTTCAAATCCTCTTGGTACTCTTGTTTCTTCCATTCCTTCTCTCCAGTATAAGGCAAGACATCTGTCGCATGAGTGTCTATGATCTGCTACAAGGAAAGGTAGCTCAGATGATTCTTTCATACAGAAGGTGAGAGAAAGTCAGAGAAGGTCCAAAATGTCCTATTTAGGCATAGCTTATTTATGCACTCCACCAGTAGTCTGGAAAAGTCTCTGAGAAGATGACATTCACCTAAACCGAATGAAACAAGAAAGTAAGGAAGTAAGGAGAGGAGAAAAATGAAGGCCCTGGTGTAGAAACAAGTACGACACACGCTGGGACCCCTTGGGAGACCAACTTGATTGAGAAGAGAGTCAAGACGGTGAGGTTGAGCAGGAATCTTTAAACTCGTACCAAGTATATTGGCAAGCCACAGGAGGGTTCGGAGCAGGGGAGCAACAGGCTATGATTAAAATTGGGTCAGCCTCCCTCTGGTTGCAGGGTGAAGAGCAGACTTCAGGGAGAACAAATGCAATGAAATAAACCTGATGTTTAAATGACAAGATTCCAGAGAGACCAGTCATGCCTTGGAATTTTTTTTTTGGGGGGGGGGAGAATGGTTAAAAGACAGAAAGAAGAGAGGGAAAAGAAAGGAAAACCAGATTCAAAACTGCAAATTAACTGATAAGGGGCTGAGAGGATGGTTCAGCAGGTAAAGTGCTTGTCGTCCTGCAAGCATGAAGAGTTGAGTTCAGAGCTCTGGGAGCCTCAGAAGAAACCAGGCACAAGGGCAAGGGCATGCACCTGTAGTCCCAGCACTGGGGAGGAAGAGACAGGAAGATCTCTGGGGCTTGCTGACCAGCTAGTCCAGCTCAGTGGGTGAGCTCCAGGCTCAGTTAGAGCTCAAAAATCAGAGAAATAAGATTGAGGAAGACCCCCCATGTCACTAGCCTACACACACACACAAACACATGCACTTGTGTGTGCACAACTGTGCACACACATGAGCATGCACAAGTCATCTGATAAATCAGGACATGAAAAGTTCTGCCTCCCTGATGGATTCCAAGAAGATGCAGGAAGAAAAGTTGCTTCCTAAGAACACCCAGCTACCCAGCTGTCTTGGTTCCCAGTGTTAGTACACTATGGCCATCCTGCCATGCGAGGGGTGGATCTACAGGAAGATACCTGCAACTCAGTCCTCTTTATTAGTCCATTGATGTCCTATTTGGGGACGTGGAAATATTTAGAAATTGGAGCATGGTGTTGGTTGCCCAAATGTATACATTTACTAAGTCATGGAACTGTGCACTTCCTAGGGGTGAACATAGCACTATATAAATTTTGCCTCCAATGAAGTCTTTTTAAAAATATTTATTTGTGTGTAAGTAGCAGTATTAGTATGTGGGGTGTGTGTGTGTCTGTGTCTGTGTCTGTGTCTGTGTGTGTCTGTGTGTGTTTGCCTGTGTGGTATATCCACATATGTCTCTCACTGGACCGGAAGCTGTGGGGTTTGTTTTTTATTTTATTTTATTTTTTTGTTACAACTTGCTGAGCAGTGAGCCATAGCAATTTTATGGTCTCCACTCGCCAAAGCACTAGAATTATAGGTATTCCAGCCGGCTATTTATATGGGTGCTAGAGAATTGAACTCGGGATGAATCAGGTTCTTTCAGGCCCTCATGTTTGCATCTCCCCAGCCCCAGCACCAGTGCTTTGTAAAGGAAACCCTGACTTGTCTCTGATACTTATTTGGTTTAAGCCCTTCTCACTTCTGGCAGAAGTAATTCCTTGTCTCTCACCAGCTTGCCAAGCACGGCTCTATTATGGTCTGAGCTGTTTCAATAGGTAGGGCATTTCTGTAGATACTGGGCATCCCCTGTGAACCTCTATGTGCTGGGTATTTCACTTTAATCCCATGATGCCCTGAGGCTGATTTAGGGCTCAATCAGGAGGGGGGGAGCACAGAATAGTGGCCATGCATCTTGCTTTCCTATGACTTCCTAGCTATACAACTTCCAGCAATTTTCTTAAACTCTGAGTGCCTCAGTTTCTTCATCTATCTAATGGTGATCATAAGTACACACACAAAATGAGCTTTGTGGCCAGGACAAAACCTACCGTAACACCCTCAGGATATCACTTGACAAACAGACAAACAGAAAGAAATGTAGGAATTTTTCCCTGCAGGGCCAGTATACAGTATATGACAAAGATCCAGCATCTTTTATTTATTTATTTTTCCTTTGAGGCAGGGTTCTCTATAGCCCAGGCTTACTTTTAACTTGTACATAGCTGAGGCTCACTGAATTCCTGATCCTCTTTCCTCAAGGTGTACCACCACCTTCGGCTCTCTAGCAAACTTTAAAAATTGTTTAATATATATATATATATATATATATATATATATATATATATATATATATATATATATATATATATATATATAATAACATGTCATTCTCATATTCCCTTGCCCAAGTTCCCATTACTCTTCAGTGGGTTATGGGATTCACTGAAGGGTCATGAAGGTCTCAGTCAGTCCCTATTGGGTGGTAAGGGACCATGTCTCAGGGCATTCCTACCCACTCTGTGGCTCTTACAATCTTTCTGCCCCCCTCTTCCACAATGTTCCCTGAGCTATGGTGGGTCTGTTGACAGTCTGATTTAGTATTGAGTTCTTTGTAGCCTCTGGATTTCTGGTTTGATGGGCTTTGATTGATCACCATGTCTATCACCATCACCCTGGAGCTGGTTGTCAGACTAGCAGTAAGAGCAGTGTACATGTCATTGTTTCCCCTGCTATTTCTCCCAGGCCCCAGCAGATGTGGTAGAGGTGGCAAGTCTTGTGGTGGGCATTCAGCTATCTTCTTGTCTTATCAATGGATCTTGGAGCTCCTCCAGTTTCTCTGCCAGCTTTAAAATAAAACAGATTCTCCAACCAATAGTGAGAGTAGTTTGGGAAAGTTATTTGACAGATTTTAGTATGTAAGTCCTCTCACTCTCCAGAGAGCACTCGGGGCTTCTCTGGGAAGTATGCGTTTCCTGACCATGGGATTCTACCCAATATGGGTTCTTCCCATTGCGTGGGCCTCATGTCCAATCTAGCAAACATTTTTGATCACTTACTATGAACCTAACATGGTCCTATTTATTGGAACAGTACAGATGCACTGACATGACCCTACTCTGGCGCTGTTTTCAGGTTAGTGCCCGAGAGAAACACAAACAAAAATAACTGAATGGGGTTAGCTGGTAATTAGTAACAGTGATTGCCTAATATGTTCCAAAATCCCAGAAAACATTCGCTTTCCTCTCTCTCTCTCTCTCTCTCTCTCTCTCTCTCTCTCTCTCTCTCTCTCTCTCTCTCTCTCTCTCATTCCCACTATTATGTTTCTAATATTTGCTCACAAAGGCAAAAAGTAAATGCTCATAAAATAGGGATCTAGCTTGAGAGGACCTGCTAGAAATGGGAACTTAGATTAAAAGATGCTTCTTACAAAAAGTGTCCAAAATAACTATCCCCTTTAATCCAAATTGGTCTTACTCTTGATTGAAGAAACTTTTATCTTACCGATGCAGAGAACCATGCATAGGGAGATCCAGGATCCATCAATACAACAAGAAAAGATAGTGACTTCCTACCATGAGACTAGTCACCTCTCTCGCATCTGCCAGGGTCCCAGGACACATTGCAGAGGAAGCAGCAACATGGATACTGTTAGCCTGACAACCAGTTCCAGGAAGATGATGACAGAGACTGTAGTCACTCAAAACTCATCAAAGCAGAAAACCAGAGGCTATAGAGACCTCACCACTAAATCACACTTCTAACATGCCTACCCATGTACCTTTTTCCAGTACCTCCTAGGCTGTTAGGACATCCCACCCAATAAGAGTCTCACATTCTGATGTTTCTTGCTTAGGGGAAGGGCGGGGTTTAGGGATGGGGCAGAGTGAGGAGTTGCCCAAGTGGGATCACATGATGGTGATGCTCAGAAAGCCACCAGAAGTGGAGGGTGCCCAGAGTCTGAAGGAAGAGAAAGACACATCCAGGACTGATCAGAATGTAGTATGCTCTTGGAATTTATGGACCGAAGTGTGTCTCTGGCAAGAGTAATACCTAGGATCTCGAATCACAAAGCTAAGCTGTGCAAAGGTCAATCAGAATGTATCTGTACTTTCTCAAAACACTATTAACATGTCAAATGCCAGTTAAGAAATAGTCCAGTTGTGGCACTAAACATGAGCTGTCTTTACAGCTCTATTTATCCTATAGGCTTTACAATGTGTGTCAGGGTCACCTGGCGGGCAATATGGCTACAGCCAGGACAAGCCAAAGCTCTTCTTGGCCCATGACTCAATCTCTACACTGAGGACAGAGGGCTTCAGTTCTGGTCCTATGCTATGACCTCTGTGTCACTAATGAAGTGAATAAGACGTCCACCCAAATAAAACACGATGGCAACTTATTTTTGTGGAATCTTTGGGTTCACATTTGAGTCAAATGAGAAGGAGGGGTGGCATCTGAAGTGGACAGCAGCAAAACAGGATCCTGCCCCAGAGGAATTTTCCTAACAAAAGTGTGAGTTGAAGTGCTGGACTGATGTCAGTGATATGATGAGAGTGTAGAGATTGGGGGAGGGAAGAAGGAGCTACTTAATACAGACAACTGATTTCAGGAAAGGTTCCAAGGCTGGTTAATGAATGACACTGGATGACCACGTGCAAAAGCATGAAGTCGGACCCTTCTCTGGTACTTTGTACAAAAATGAACTCAAAATGCATCAAAGACTTAATCATAAAAGCTAAACCTATAAAACTGTTAGAAGAAAATATAAGGAAAAATCTTTTTGATTAACTATAGTGGACTTGATAATGATGTGCTAGGTACAACACAAAAACACAGATAAGAAAAGAAAATTCAGATAGATAAATAAGTTTTATCAAATTCAAGAGTAAAGGGGCATGGTCAGAATGTGGTTTGTCCTCTTTGAAAGTCATGTGGAAATTTGTGCCCCAATGTATTGAGAGGTGGTGGGACTTTAAAAGGTCATTGGATTGTTAAGACACATTGATATCCTTCTCAAGGGACTGGATTGGTTTCTGGAAAAGCTGCCGATTTTAAAGACAGGAAGAGCCATTTCTTTGCCTCTTGCACACAAGCCCACTCACCCTCGCCTCTTTTGCCGGGTTATGGGACTGTGGAAGGTCATGTACTTCCAGAATCATGAACCAAAATTAACCTTTTTCCTTTACAAATAACCTAATTTCAGGTATTCTGTTCTGACAACAGAAAATGGACTGACACAAAATGGGAGGAAATATCTGCAAAGCATTTATCTGACAAAGAATTAATATGGACATTGATAAAGAACCAAAGGGCTCAGTGGTTAAGGCACTTGCCTACAAAGTCAAATGACCCAGGGTTTAATTCCCTATTCTGCTTGTAAATAAAGAAAAAATATTAAAAATAAAAACCTCCTACAACTCAACAACAAAAATCCAAATGACTCAATTGAAAATAGGCAAATGGTAACTTTAAAAATATTTTATTCATTTATGGGAAAGAGAGAGAGAGAGAGAGAGAGGTAATTTTCAGAAGGGATAAAACCTAAGCTAGTACCTCTGGGGTAATTAAAGTGTGCAGGAATCTGAGCATGTTTGGAAGAGGTATTGGACATAGGAGAGTTTTGCTTGGATAGGAAAAAAAATTCAGAACTTCATGCTATTCCCTGGAAGGGATAAGAGAAAGGAGGCCCATGGTAGGGAGTGGGGCTGAATTAGAAGAGAAGGGTACTGGGCAGAGGGGCTTGCATGAAAGCTATTACTAGACTCAGTTGTTATGGCTTGTGAGCAAATTGTTTGGAGTAGGCATCAAGACTTAATTCTGGCTTTAAGTTTCAGAATGCTAAGGTTTGAGTGTGGAATGCCCCTTCACATTCATGTGTTTGAAAACTTTGTACCCAACTGGCGGTGCTGTTTTGGAAGGTTGTAGAGCCTTTAGGAGATGGGGCCAACCTTGAGATATTAGAGCCCAGCCCCACTCCTGGCCCCCTTCTCTCTGTCTTCTGTCATGCCACATCACAGGAAGCTCCCTCCTATGCTTGCCATCATGACTTCCCCACCATGATGGACTCTACCCTCAAACCATGATCCAAAATAAATCCTTTCTCTCTTCAGCTGCTTCTTGTCAAGTGTGGTTACAAGCAATAAGAAAAGTAGCTAAAACACACAGTAAGGAGCTAGCCCGTGGCACCCTTCCCTGGGACAACTTGGGACCAACACAGACAGACACTTCACCATCTCAGTGCAATACTTTCTGTTGCCCCAGATGAACCTCTCCAGCTGCCTATGCTCAACCTCTGGTTAAGACTCAGCTTTTCATATCCCAGGCTTAGAAGACAACCCCAAAAAAGCAGGGTTAAAGAGAAATGCTAGCCAGGTGTGGTGCGCACACCTCTAATCCCAGAATTTAGGAGACAGAGGTAGGAAGATGGTCATGGGTTCGAGGCCAGCCTGGGACTACACAGTGAGTTCCAGGTCAGCCTGGGCTAGAGTGTCTGGAATATCAGTTTCCCTCAGAGCCATGACAGACGTGTGTGTGTGTGTGTGTGTGTGTGTGTGTGTGTGTGTGTGTGTGTGTGTGTGTGTGATCACTTCTACATACATAATCTGTGGGATTTAGAGTTTAGGATAATTTCATCCCTAAAGAATTGGCAATTCAAGGGAATCAAATTCCATGGCAATTTTTGTGGTAGTGTTTCTCAGATTGGCTTAATTTAATTGGTTTAATTTACACCACAAAAGCAAGGAAATTAAAATGAGGAAGGCCAGCAGTGGTCCAGGTAGGTGTCAAATGAATCTCTAGAACTAGGGAGGCAAGTGTTTTGACTGATCAACATCAAAACAGACCCTTGAAGGGCTCCAGTGGGAAGGGAGGTGGACAGAAGGCTTTCTCTTCTGTTGCCTCACTTTAACCCTGCCAGCCAGTGTGACACCAACCCAAGACAGGAAATATCACTTTCCTTCTCTCTGGTCCCTAATGGGATACTGGCCCTCAGCAGGGTCTCATTCACCATGAGTTAAACGATGATTCAATAAAAAAATAAAGGGATGAAAAGGACTAGGGAAAGCCCCATCCCAGCCTCTGCTGTGCTGCTAACAGCCATACACGGAAAAACACCAGGGACTGGGTTGTAGTATTGTGAGTTTGTTTAGCTTTGTGAAGACGCGGTGTTTAGCTGGGATAAAAGGGATATTTGGACTGGTAATAAACAAATAAATGAGCAAAGAAATAAGGTCTTGCATGTGAAGTGATTTGCAGCTAACAAAACTTTCACCCACACATTCTTTCCACAGGAGCCTGTAAACCCCCAGCTGCACAGTCCCGATGAACACGACTTTCTCCTTTGGATGAGTAATGAAACCACAGTTTAAATAACTGAAATAACCAAAGTCACATTGTTCCAAGTGTCAGAGTGCAGATTAGCCTGAGCCTGATTCCCAGTGCTCTTCCTGGGTGTGGAGAAGGGATGGCCATGTTTCTACTGATAGGTTCAGCCTGGTCCACTCCTTGGAGAGTCTTCTTTTCCAATCCAGGTATCCATAATTAACAAACATTTGGTCTTGTCTGGTGTGTTTTTCATTTTTTACAAATTGTGCCATTATATAATGACATGTGTACCACAAGTATGCGCATGTCTTCTGCCATAAACAAAAACAGTGAGGTATCACATCTCTCATGATCATCAGAAATCCCCATCGTCCCTTTTGCCTTCGTTAGGTCGTCTTTTCCTCACTGTGCATCATCTGTCTGCTCTTGCCCTTGGCGTTGGTCTTTTCTTGAACTTGGACACTTTTGCCCACAGAGCGTTGCTTTTCTGCCTTCATGTCTCTGCTTGCCTTCTTCCTCTTTACTTTTCCCCAGGGCCCTGGAGTTGCTTTCTTCGGAGCCAGTGTCTACCCACTTTTTCTTCCCGGCTGGGCCCAGAATCTCAGTGTCCCATCAGAGAGCAGGCTGGCCACTGTCCCTCCACCATGAGATTTAGGTAAGTTCCACAGAAGGCCATCAGCAAATAACCCATGAGTCACCTCCGCCTAACTGAAGGCTCACTTCGTAAGCCATAGCTATGCATTTCTGCTTTCTGGATGTAACTTTGTTTCTCATTCCTCTTCTTCCTTCCTTCCTTCTGTCTCCTCCTTCCTTCCTTTTGTTTCTTCTCTTTTCTTCCTTTTAGCTGCCTGGTTTGTACAGCCTCACACGTTCTTCTGTCTTCTTCACTTTACACTTGCCCCAGATCTCTTTCAGCTGTCCCTGGCAGGCTCGTTTTGGTACTTTACTTCAGCCAGTGTTCCACCCACTCAGCCTTCTGCTGCGGTGCGCTCTTACTGCAGGTTGTGCACAGAGGGGAGCTCAGATCACTTCCAGTTCAGGGAATCCTCACCCAAAAGTGTATGAGGGAAAAGCTATGATGATCAGAAGTTGCATGCAAATGTCAAGCATTTGGGCATTTGTCCAGAGATTTCCATTCTATACCAAGATTATGCCCTGGTCCAGTAGAGCAAGTTGATGGGTTGAGGGGAGAGCCAAAGTTTGGGGGCTTTTGTCATTTGTGCTCAGCACAAACGTGTAGATTCTCCTGTTTCTTGCGGCTTCCTGAAACACTTATCCTGCCTCTTGGGCTTTTCCCGTGACCTCCTTCTTTTCCACGTGGATGCACACTGAACACATAGAGACTCACTGGGTGCCCCTAGTTTGTGCAGCTCTCCAGCGAAGCTCTGTACTTCGTAGGGTCCAAAGCAAAATGAAAAGTAGGGTGTGTTCTCATGAAAACACTGATGCACAAACCTGTGATGAAAGGTGATGCCCCTGGGGACTGCGACCTTCGTGCTGAGCAGAGTCTGTGGGTGGAGTGTGGATAGAGGCTCATGCTCAGTTACCCACTGAACAAGCCATGGCACTGCGAGTCTAGAGAGAGACAGCCACACCCCGCCCCACGTGAGACATCTTGGAGAACAAGCCCAGTTCCAGCCCTGTCTGTGCCTGCACCCATGCCAGGGCAGATTAGTCGTGGAGTGTGGGCAGCAATCACTGTGGAGTGAGGTGGGAGAGGAGATCAGAGCCCAGGGGCCAGGATCACAGATAGACACAGAGAACCAGTCCCAAGGAGGTGGTGGGAGGTAGACCACAGGATGGCCTAGGCTGAAAGCTTCCTCTGCATGTTCCATTGTCCCATCAGTCTTGCTTACAAATAGGATCAAAGCACTAAGACTCTAAGGGGCTGGGAGATGGCCCAGTGAGTAAAGCTATGCACTCTGAGTAGCTGAGTTTGGATCCCCATACATCATGTAAACTCACTGGGGGGGGGGGGAGCAGCTTCTATTATCCCAGTGTGTTTACAGCAAGAAGAGAGGCAGAATCAGGAGAATTTCCAAGGATCTTGCAAATAACAATAATGAGACCAATAAGAGACCCTACATCAAACTTAAAAAAAAGAAAAGAAAGAAAGAAAAAAATCTCAAGATGGTGGCAACAGAGCACCAAACCCAAGTTCAGGGCCTTTGACACCAGTCATGTGCCCACCCCGCCCCTAGTAGCTATCACAGATGGCAAAGCATATTCACAACCTTGCCTTATTCTGACTTCCAACAGCCCTTTGAGTTCATCCAGTCAGTTGTTCTTTAAGCCTAACTGTGCGGACAGGAGGTAAGACACAGGCATAGCTCCACAACAGAGTTTTGAATCGGTTCCGTACAGGTTCCGTACAGTACCACCCACATGCCTTAGTTTCTTCATTAGCTGACAGAGGTTAAGAATCATCTCTTCTTCAGAATTAGAGCAAGCAACATAGAAAACACATGCTGGCCCAGAGGCAGAGGGCTCAGCAAATAAGCTATGCCCATGCCCGCATCTCTCCTTCCTCCAAATCAGTGTTCTCCTATCGTCTGTACCATTATTAGCTTAATATTTTAATTTAAATCATCTTAGTTTATTTTATCTCAAGTAAATTTGTTTAGAGAATATCTTTATAATTTTATAAAATTTTATAAATGAGAAGCCAATATTACCACTTTACCAAAAGTAAATATAAAAATAAATACATGGAGGAGCTGGAGAGATGGCTCAGCGGTTAAGGCACTTGCCTCCAGTGCCTAAGGCCCGGGTTCAATTCTCCAGTACACACATAAGCCAGACCCACAAGGTGGTGGCCCTGGTGTTTCTCTCTCTCTCTCTCTCTCTCTCTCTCTCTCTCTCTCTCTCTCTCTCTCTCCCTCCCTCCCTCTCTCTCTCCTTCTCTCTCTCTGCTTGAAAATGAATAAATAAAATATTGTTAAAAATAAATAAATAAATAAGTAAATACATGGAAATGACAGAGAGTTGAAAATCTAACCAGGTATGCTTTGATAAATGCATAGAGCCTGTCCTTTCTCTTTGTTAAAGAAGAAAATTAAGAAGCATCTAATAATTACTCCTCCCCTCCAGACTTCTTTTTGATTTAGTCTTCAAGGACTAATTTTATCACATTCCACTCTGTTATTTCATGCCCGATAGTCCCTGTATCAGCGAATGTCATCTCTTGGACAGAGGTTTGTCATCATACTTTGAGAAATACCAAACATGAGGTTAGGAAGTGGCAGAGCCAAGGTCTACAATTCATGGAGCAAGATTGCAAAATATTTTAGACCCACACAAGCCAATAAATGTTCTTCATAGACACACGGATGAAAAGAATGCGTCAGCTGCTGGATAGTGATGGTCTCTGAGGAGGGAAAGAAAAGAGCAAGGCGAGGCTTGTGGTCATACCACATTTTACCATATTCATAATGCTTTCATTACTTTTATTAAAAGTGCTGGAATCAAATGGGAAATATTTTTATGGTTCATAATCCTGCATAACAAGGACATGAATATTTAACATTTTTCATGACTTTATGCATTTTAACTTTTTCTTAAGGTTTAAAAGAAAAGGGCCGAAAAAAAAAAAAAGTTTGACAGAGCAAAATGTTCTCTGATAAAGTTCTGGGAAAGACTTAACGTGTTGGTAAGTAAGAAACTGTGTTAGTCTGCTTGGACTCTGTAACAAATGGTACCCACCAGGCAAGGGAAAGGCTTAAATAAGGGAAATTAATTTTCTTACATCCCTGGAGCCTGGAAGCCCAAGATTAAGATAGCAGCAAGGTTGGTGCTTCTTGAGGCTTCTCTCTTCAGCTCACAAATGGTGGTCTTCTTCTTGTATCTTTATATTGTCTTCCCTTTGAACATGGCCATGACCATGCCTTAACTTCCTTTTCCTTTTCTCCCCCCCCCCAAAGGTAGAGTCTCGCTCTAGTCCAGGCTGATGAGGAATTCACCATGTAGTCACTCTCAGGGTGGTCTCAAACTCATGGCAACTCATCACAAGGTATTTTTAAAAATATTTTATTTATTCATTTTCAAGCAGAGAGAGAGAGAGAGAGAGAGAGAGAGAGAGAGAGAGAGAGAGAGAGAGAGAGCACCAGGGCCACCACCTTGTGGGTCTGGTTTATGTGGGTCCTGGGGAATTGAACCCAGAGCCTTGGGCACTGGAGGCAAGTGCCTTAACCACTTAGCCATCTCTCCAGCCCCACAAGGCATTTCTTTTCCCCTCTTTACTGACTAAACTGCTCTCTCCTCCCTTCAACATCCAAGGAGAGTTTCCTGACAACTCTGCTTGGAAAAAAAGAAGAATCTCAGTGTTCTCCATCTTTACTGCCTGGAACTCGGACTTCTCCAGCCTGTCCACTGAGTCCCACCTGTCCTCTGCACCCAGCTCAGCCTTGCCTGATCTTTGGATTCTCCACTCAGGGGCCATTTTCACAGCCTCCCCCCAAACTTACACCTGCAGCTTCCTGCAGCTCAAACTGCTTACTTATGACAACGCATGAAGACATTCCTCACCTCAGATCCAACTGTGAAATGCCCAGAACTCTTCAGTCTCTTTTTATATATCTGTTTGGGAGAAATTTGTACACACACACATAAGCCCTTTCCTTCCCTTGGGAAACCGAGCCTTGCCATGTGAAATCGATGTAGGAGCAGCCATTATAAGAAGTGAGTGCTAGGGAAGGGTGACCCAGCCTGCAAGTCCTTTTACAAACTCGAGTGCGTTCTTCACTCTACCCACTTCCTGGTGCTTACAGAGTGCCTACTTTTTCAAGTAGATCCTGCAGAGTCCTGACCCCATCTCCTCCCATACCTAGGTCTGCCCCTTCTGCCAGAAGGCTGCTATCCTCACTCTAGCTGGTTACCTCTGGTGTCTCTCTAAACAAGACCAGGCAAGTTCTTTGAGCCCACTGGCTCATTCCTGAAGAGAATAAACATCAAGCAGCTCCTGCCTCGTCCTGCCCACTGGCACTTCCACAGCTCCTCCAGCAGCACTGACCCTTGGCACCTGAGCCACTTTCTCTGCATCCGAGGCTCAGGCTGCATTCCTGACTTCTGGAATTCGCGATGTAGTCTCAGGGTAGCCTGAGACCAGAGACTCATACTGACCACAGTTTGAGTCTCTGGTGTCACCCTAAGTAAACTGATCGTTGGGGCGCCCCTGCTCCAGGCCTTGCCAAGCTGCTGTTGGACTTTCACTGGAGGCCCCATGAGGGTCTCCTCCTTAATACAGCTCAAAGTACAAGGAAAATACATTATCCAGAATGGCTTTATTTTTATTTTATTATTATTATTATTATTATTATTATTATTATTATTATTATTATTTGGTTTTTCGAGGTAGGGTCTCACTCTAGTCCAGGCTGACCTGGAATTCACTATGTAGTCTCAGGGTGGCCTTGAACTCACGATGTTCCTCCTACCTCTGCCTCCCAAGTGCTGGGATTAAAGGTGTGTGCCACCACGCCTGGCCAGAATGGCTTTTTAGGGTAACCTTATTTATTCTTTGCTTCTTGTTTCCTGCCTTAATATTTCCATGTTCCTTTAATGAGCCCCATCTATCAGAAGAACCATAGAGAGCCAACAATTGCTTGTTCATATATCTGTCCCAACATTTCACAATAGTGTCCATAGCAAATATTATCGAGTACTCATTCTGTGCCATATTGTGGACCTAAGTTATTTCACTTAATTCTTGAGAACATCTTTAAATGTCTGTTTTTACCCCAACCTTTCAGATAGGGAAACTGATGCAGAGAAGGGTGAAAGGACTTGATGAAGGTTGTGGTAGAGCAGTAAGACAAAGCTGGGTATTGATGACCAAGCCTGTACCTTTGCTCACTGTTCAACATAGAAGAGAGTGGATACATGTATCTTAATCAACTTTAACTTTCCACCATGAGCTTGAACAAAACGGGACTCAATGATGGATGGATAGGTAGGTGGATGGATGGATAGATGGATGGTCAGATGGATGAATGGTAGGCATTTTCTGAATATCAAAGAATACTCGCTGGGTGTGGTGGCACATGTCTTTAATCCCAGAACTTGGGAAGCAGAGGTTGGAGGATCACTGCGAGTTCAAGGCCAGCCTGAGACTACATAGCGAACTCCCGATCAGCCTGGGCTAGAGTGAGACCCTAACTCATAAAAACAAACAAAAAAAAAGTCAAGACAATGCTTGTCGGGGCTCTATTTTGCCCAGCTTTTCTTGAGTTTACCTCTGTTGCTATTGCTGCCTCCACAGTCCCGACCTACCCACCAGCCAATGCTGCTCTTTGTCTCTTTGACACTGGGGCCAGCGGGGAGATCCTGAGGTGCAGAAGTTGTCCTGTGATCCCTCATCTCTTTCCAATTCATCAATTGCCTTGTCCCTGACATGCAGCAGTCACCACTCACTCATATGAAGAAAAGAGATGGGAATTCTCAAGAGCCTAGTGAGAATGAACTGGATCCAGAAAGACTGTAAATTCGGGGACCACGGACACAGTAGATAGTATTGCTATTTCAATGTACAAAGGGGGAAAATGAGACCTAGAGACATTCAAATACTTTCCAAATATCACAGAAAACTTGGTGCTATTTTTGACTTTCACTCTAGTGTTCTTTATAGTATTCCCAATCAGTAAGAAAATGATGTAACCAATAAAAGAGAAGCTGGGGCTTCAAAAGCTGCTTTAACTCTTAGAAGTTTGGGCATGGTGGTCTGATAATGTAAATTTTCTAGGTATAGGAGTTCCTCGGCCCATACAATGAGATAAAACCATCCACCTATACTGGTTACTCTATTTGTCACTGTGACCTGACAAGAAGCAGCTGAGGGAAGGAAAGAATTTGCTGGAGCTTTGAGTTCCACGGTGGGGAAGGTCCTGCAGTAGGATCAGGAGACTGGCTGGGCACACTGCATCTGCAGTCAGGAAGCAGATAGAAGGAACAGGAAAGGGGTCAGCTATCAAAGCTCAAGACTCACCTCCAGTACCCCCACTTCCTCCAGCAAGGCTCCACCACCCAGAGGTTCCACAACCTTTTAAAGCTAAATAGCACCACCAGCTATGGATCAAATATTCAAACCCATGAGCCTATGGTAAATATTTTACACTCAAATCACAACACTCTCAAACCTCTGGCCAGGCTCTAACAGAACTCACAGACATCAAGCACTGAGCTTCCTTGGGAGTAAGGACTAACCCTAGAATGGCAGAATGCAGAAACCAACAAAGGCATAACTTTTCCCATCTCATTAGACCTATCCATCTGGCCCTCCGTGGAAAGAGGAAAGTTTTCCATTAGCAAAGGGGAAGGGTCTCCAAAGACTTGACAATACCTCATGGATAGCAGATCTGCTTGCAGAGCAGAATCAGAATATAAAGGACAAGTAGCAGCTAATCTGGACTCCCCCACCCCTGAGTAAGACCCATGACATCTCTTAGGAGTCAGAAAAATATTTACCTGGCAATTACACCCTAGCACACTTGGTTGTCCCTCCCTTGTGATGGGTGCCTAATCACTATGGAAAGTAATCTCTTTTCTAAACTATGTATTTCATAATTAACCCCTACTAGAAATGTTCTCCCATGTGCTTTTCTTCTGAATATTAAAAAATACATCTGAATGGAGTAAAATAATGTTTTAAAATAGGGACTTGCAATTGCATTGCCATTGAATATATAATGAGCCAACCTTGTACCATAATCCCAAACTCCCAGAGCGAGGTTTTCCAGCCTTGGTACTACTGATGTTTGAGGCCAAATAATTATGTTTGAGGGGCTGTCCTGAACACTGCAGGGTATTTGACAACACCTCTGGCTTGTACCCAGTAAATGCCAATCATGCACTCCCAAAGCATGACAATACAAAAAGCTGCAGATACTGGCAGTTTCCTTTGGGTAAAAAAATCATTCCCACTTAAAAACCTTCTAGAAGGAAGAATAAGATCTAAGGAAAATATCTTTATTCTGCTTCACCAAAAATTAGTCTGCTTATCATATTCGTGTGTGTTCATGTATGAATGTGGATATACATGTGTCACCACACACATGTAAATATCAGACAACTTTGGGTGTCAGCCCTTACCTTCCACCTTGTCTGGGGCAGGGTCTCTGGTTGTTCACTTACCTATATGCCAGGCCTGCAAGCTTCCAAGGATTCTCCTGTCTCTGCCTCCCATCTCACTGTAGGCACACTAGAATTATAGATCTGTGCAACTTTGTTCAGCTTTACGTGGGTTCTGGGGATCCAAACTCAGTAAAGTAAGCATTTTACACACTGAGACATCTCCCCAGCCCCCAAATTAAGTATTTTATAGGAATTTCTTTTGGCAATGAAAATGAATTAAAATTCATATTATATGCAAAATATCTGCTCTCTAAAATAGAAGAGCATTCAGTGGAAGTGTGCTGAGACCATCCCAAAATGTACACACCTTAAAAGATTACTTGCAAAGTTGGTGTCTGGAACGTGCTGTGCAGTAAATATTTACTTAGCAATACCAAGCAGATCAGCTGTGAACATGACTTCCCATCTCTCTTTGAAATGCTCTCTCAGACACTGAATTTTCCTTCAGGAATAAAAAATATTTTCAAGGACTGGGAAGATAGCTCAGTGGTTAAAGGCACTTACAAGGTCTGCCAGTCCAGAATTCCCCAGTAAAGCCAGATGCAAAATGGTGCATGCATCTCTGAGCCTATTGGATACTTGCTTGTAGTCTGGAAGTTCATGTGCAGAGGTAAGAGACCCTGTCTTCAAGAAGGTGGAGCACAGACACCTTGAAGTTGTCCTCTGACCTCCACACATGCACATACAAATTAATTAATTAAAAAAATCTTTCTACTGTAGAAATTCCTGACTGATTTGTTAAATTATGGAAAATATTTTGAGTCTACAATGTGTATAAATATGGTATAGAAAGCAAGGGAAGGGTAGGAGAAGCTGAGCTTGTTCAAGGCAGGAGGTACTTCTCCACATTTGAAGCTGAAAGGAAACTAAAAACCTCTGGGAATAACTAGATAGCTGGGAAAAGGCTTGGATGATAAACTGAGTCCTGGTTTCAAATCCTGCTTGATTTTGGCTCCAACGTTCTGGTTTCTGGCATTTGTCTACTGAGGTGGATTGCTAGGGTCATGACCATGATGACTCATGCCTACCTGTGCCCACTTCCCTCTGCCACATTGCTTTCCAGATGTTTCCATCAAGAGGTCTTGTCTTTCCCATCCCTGGAACCTGGGCTAGCCTTCACTCTCTGGCCTCCGGGTTTTGATTCCACTCTTCTGGGACAGTGCCATTGCTGTTTGAGGAGACACAGTATAGCTCTCTCCCCCCTACCCCCACCCAAGCCCCATCAGGATACAAGACCATGGGGAAAAGAGGCACAGCCTTCTCTTGTATTACAGGCCACCCAGTCTGGGCTTCACAAACTGTTGACTATACACATCTGTGTAGGAGGGCCTGGGGAAACCAACAGAAGACCAACCCAGGGACCCTAAGAACTGTGAAAACTGATACATGATACTTACTTTCAGCCACTATGTTTTGGGGTGGTTTGCTATATGGAGATAGTAAATGAAGAGCTTCCTAAAGATTGCACAGAAACACCCTGTACACAATGGCATGGTCCTCATATCACCACAGCAAGACCCTCCCCTCATCCAAGAATGATTGCTTGTCTTTCAAATTAAAACAGATTCTTCTCTTTTCTTTTCTTTCATTTTTATAATTTTTTTATTGGAAAGTTTCCCCCCCCCCAAAAAAAACATTTTAAATGTGGTTAAAACACTGTCATTATTGTCCTATAAATTGTAATTGAGGTTTTTCTGATGAGCATAGTTTACAGTATTAAAATCAATATGTAAAGCTATAACACAAATAATCAACATTAAAATTCAAACAGGTTTTCTAGTTTCACTATAGGAATGAAAGTCAGAAAATTTAAGTCTGTATTAGAAATTCACATTAGTTGTATCTCTTAATTTTTTAAACACTTTTTATTAAATTTATTTATTTATTTATTTTACAAAGGTTGTGGTCTCATATCCCTTATCCCCTGGACTCACTTTTCCTGAGGGCTCTCCTCAATGGGGTTGTTGGTGCTCAGTGTGAGGTAATCAGAGCCCAGTTAATCTGGGAGCAGCTATGCTTCAGGAAATTTCTACCCTCCCCACTGTGGCTCTTACAATCTTCCCATACCCTCTTTCCCAATTGTTCTGGTCAGCCACATGCTGCTGGGATAAATCTTCAAACCAGGCACAATTTATGGGAGGAAAGGATTTATTTGTAGCTATAGATACAGGGGAAGTTCCAGAATGCAAAAGAGGCTGCTCCCCTTTCATGGGTCCAAGCAGAGAGAGAAACTCATCACCAACATCACACACATAGAACAGCAAAACAGGCAGGAGGAACAAGGAGAGAATTTCTTCCCTTTTATATAGGCTTAGGGTGGGGTCTTACAACCCTTCCCCAGACTTTAATGGCTTCCTGAGTTTCTGGAATTTCCTTCCTGCATTGCCCACACAGGAAAGGATGTTTACTTCTAGCTTCTTTGACCTTCTTTATATCCTGCCCCCTACCGATAGGCTGCCTTCCTGTAAACATCCTCAGAGACCTACCCAAGATTACTTGAAAGGTCAAGTTGACAACAAAACTTAACCATCACACCAATGTTCCTGGAGCCTTGAAAGTCTGTTAGTAGTCTGGTTTAGTGTTGATTTCTCTGTAGCCTCTGGGTTTCTTCCTCCATGTGTTTTGATTAGCCACTGTGTCTGTCACTATTACCCTGGAGCTGGTTGTCAAGCTTGTAGTGGGACCAATACTCATGTCACTGCTTCCTTTGCAACTTCCTCTTGGGCCCCAGTAGCTATGGTGTTGCAGTCAGTTTCTTGTTGCACAAAGAACCCAACCAAAAGCAGCTTGTTGTTCATTTTGGCTTACAAACTCAAGGGGAAGTTCTATCATGACAGGGAAAATGATGGCATGAGCAGAGGGGTGACATCACCTCCACCATAGCACTGCAAACAGCAGCAGGAGAGTGTGCCAAACACTGGCAAGGGGATGCTGGCTATAACATTCATAAGCCCACCCCCAACAACACAGCTCCAAGAGAATTCTAATTCAAAAAATTGCCATCAGCTGGGAATCAAGCATTCAGAACACTTTAAGCTCATTGAGGACACCTGAATCAAACCAGCACATATGGTATAGGTGGCATGTCTGGAAGACAGTTGGGTATCTTTACTTGTCATACTGATGGATCTTGGATCTACCCATTATTCTCAGCTATCTGTAAAATAAAACAGAATCTCTAACCTGATGGTGAGAGCAGCTTTGATTTAGGGGGAGATACATAGTGATATGAGAGACGTCTTGATGCATATGCCCCTCTCTACTCATCCAGAGAGCACCACATTAGCTATATCTTAACAGTAGCCTAAATTTCACTATAGGAGAATTGTTTATTATGAAGGGTTACAGTTAAAGTTTAGGCAAAAGATTATATACAATTATGAAAACATTCTACTTCATAAAGAAAATGAAGAATGAAGCTTGCTTGTCCAGTAATGATATTTTAATAACAAAGATAAAATGCCAATGAAACTGTGACAATGACCTGATAGCAACAATGTTTTGTAGAAAAGCTTTGCACTGGTCTCACCACTCGCTATGCTGTTTTAAGCCTGTATGCCCAATAGATAACTGTAGTTTGAAATCTAAAATGTCCTCAATACTCAATACAAAAAACCCACACTTGAATGATCTACTTTAATATCCAAAGCAGCACAAAATTAATCACAAGAAACCTCCCTGTAGCCCTTCTTTCTGTTAAGAGGACATACAAAGTCCATGTGTTACATCAATATCAAAAGACAATACAGCCGGGTGTGGTGGTGCACGCCTTTAATCCCAGCATTTGGGAGGCAGAGGTAGGAGGATTGCCATAAATTCAAGGCCATCCTGAGACTACATAGTGAATTCCAGGTCAGCCTGGACTAGAGCAAGACCCTACCCTGAAAAACAAAAAACAAAACAAAAAAAAAAAAAGGCAATACAAATCTATTCACTAATAAAATCTCTGTTCACACCTTTCCCGCTATTTTAAAATCTTCTACTGCTAATGTCAGGTAATGAATAAAATAGTGCCTATGCACAAACTAATTTTGTGGGCACTTTTATAATATGTAAAAATACTTATGATTTTCTTTGATTAAACCAGTGTATAAAAGTCCACTTAACTGAAGGTCTAATATGGCATTCCTTAAGACTTTCACCTAAAGAATGATGTACATCCTTAGACATGTTGTTTTAGCTTTAAAAGTTACTTTTAAAAAGGAACTCAGGGAGGGCGGAGCAAGATGGCAGACGAGTAACAGCGTCGCCAGGACTCTCTTCGGAAAGGTTTGATCTCTTCAGCTGGGATCCAAACTTTGGTCACCAGCTGGACCTGATTTCGGGCCCCCCCGTCCCTCCCCAGCCCCTGGGCCAGAGCAGAAGGGGTTCTCCAGCAGCTCTCTGCTCCCCA
>PVHP010026988.1:11800-24281 GCA_004024765.1 Zapus hudsonius | reverse complement strand
TCTCTCTCTCTTCTCATAAATAATTAAATAAATAATATTTCAAAAAACTTCTCTACAAGATTGCACTCCAGTAGGAATTATCTTCTGCATTTTCCATGAAATACAAACCTTTTGACAGCAAAGACTGCATTTCTGTGTGTTCAGCACACAGGGCATGTCTGTAGCACAGTAAGCAATAGTTCAATCCATCTGATGAATGAATGGAGGAATGGGTAATATTAGCCAGAAGCTTCCCTTTATCTCACAAAAGAGCTTGATATTAAAATGGGCCTTGGGTAGCATAATAGAATGACAAAACAGATTTACCAATAGTACGCTATAAACTACATTCTCTCTTATGTATAAAACATTGTTATTTTCTTTTTCCTTTCATTCTTTCTCCCTCTCTTCCTCCCTCCTTCCTTCCCTTCCTCCCTCCTTCCCTTCCCCTCCCTTCCTTCCTTCCTTCCTTCCTTCCTTCTTTCCTTCCTTCCTTCCTTCATCATTTCCCTTCCTGCCTCCCTTCCTCCCTGCCTTTTTTCAAGGTCCTGGGGCCTGAACTCAGGGATGTACATATATAGGTAAGGGCTCTCATACTGAGCAACATCTCCAAGCCTTTTGTTTCAAAAATTTTAGACAGGATCTCATTAACTTGTCCATGCAGGCCTTGACATTGTGGTCCTCTCCCATCAGCCACCAGGCCTAGGTCCAGCTTCCCCCCCAATCATATGCTATAAAGTTTGTTTTCATCTATGCATGAAAACACTTCTTTAGACATGTTATGAAAAATTAATGTATTTCTTAGAGAGTCTATGGTGAGGCCTAATGGACCATGGTATTATATATTTGAATACTTAGAGATTTACACATATCTAACATGTTAAGATGATTCCATTAAATGGTTACCAGAATACAATAACTCACTATATTAAATTATGCTGTAATAAATTTATCTGAGAACTTCTGCAAACAAAACAAGGATAAAGGTGTTATCTGTTATGAAAAGGAAGTGACAAGAGCCTATATGTTGTTAGGTTCTAAGTGAATAGAACTGGCTGGTAATAAACACAGAAGAAAGATTGTGGAGGGTTGGAAGAATAGTGCCCAGACCCTCTTTGGTCTTGAAAAATATATCTTGAGAAAATAAATTCATTTGAAACATCAGATCTTAGAAGACTCATTCAGATTTATTTTAGAGGAAAGAGACCAGAACAAACAGGTCTCTATAGACTATTATGTGAAGGTTAATTGCAATTGAACATATATAGCTGGGAAAGAGAAGATCCACGTATTAAAAAACCCCAAATCAGAAAAGCAGTTGTGTATTAGTAATTTCCTGGTGAGGACAAGGTATCTGGAAGAGTCAAGGCGGCAAAGGAAGTTTATGACAGAAGAAAATTGCTTTCCTCTCCCAAAGTTTAGTAAGCTTAAGTATGAAGGTCAGGAATCACACAGACTTTTAGTTTTGTTATTTTCAGTGCAAGTTATTATATCTTGAAACCTAGTATCCTACTCATGTATCAGTGAGGATAATCAGGCCTACAGCCTGAAGGAATTACGAAGAATAATGATGTGCATATCTGTTGGAAGAACTGTTAAAGATAAGAAAGAAATTACCAAATCTGCTTACATTCAAAAAGTGACACTAGAGGGTGTGAGAGGACCTGCTGGAAGAATTCACACTCTCTAAGCTGGGTACCTGACACAGGTTTAAGGTTTTTTTGTTTTGTTTTTGTTTTTTGAGGTAGGGTCTCTTTTTGCCCAGGATGACCTGGAACTTATTCTGTCGTCCCAGACTGGCTTAGAACTAACTCACAGTGATCCTCAGACCTCTGCCTCCCCAGTGCTGGGATTAAAGGCGTGCACCACCAGGCCACAAAAATTTTTTGTTCTTTAACTTCTCGGCACTGGGTGTAGTAAGTGATCTCAGAAAGCTTGTGCATGAACATGAGAATAAATTCTAACTCATTTTCGAGCTCATTTTGGACAGTGGAGTTGTGAAGAGCAGTTTTCCTGGAAGAGCACCGAGGCACCCAGTACTCAGGGTCACCTTGGCCTGGCAGTCTAGTGTCCCAGTCTCCAAGGCCCCAGTGGGGACCTGTGCAACTTTGCTTATTGTGTGTTTCGCTCTGTAGAGAGATGGGTTTTGAGGGAAGAAAATTATTAAACTTTCTCTATCAGATGTAGTTTTAAGAAAGGCTGGTCAATCAATATGATAGGTGCCAGACGGTTATTTAACTTTAATATCCAAAGATGCTTAAGCTATTCGTATTTTAATCTAATTTTTTAATCAACTGGAAAGCTCTAAATCTGAAATTCAAGACACCAGGAAATGGATCGTGAAAAAATTTTTGAGCAGAATGTATTTGTTGGAATTCAGCAAATCATGTTTAGAGAACATTCAAATGACTTTCATTTCTTATACTAACAAACAAGGAATAATCAAATATGAGAGACAGTTGATTCTTAGAAATTTAATCCAAATTGAGTGATCAAACACAAGATTTATTATTAAATGAAAAAAAATTGTTATGATTTTTGTATGTTTCCTTTTGGTAAACTGATCTATCTGGAGCCAAAATGATCCCAATTGAAATTAAAAAAAATTTAAATTAAAAACTTTAAAAATATTTGATTACTTGTTTAAGAGAGAGAGAGAGAGAGAGAGAGAGAGAGAGAGAGAGAGAGAGAGAGAGAGAGAGAGAATAAGCATAGGTGCTCCAGGGCCTTCTGCCACTGTAAAAGAACTTCAGAAGTGCCATTTGGCTTATGTGGCTTTATGTGGGTGTCATGGTTAGATCCAGGTGTCCCCACAAACAAATGAATGTGTTCTGGGTAACTGATCCTCAGCTGATGGCAATTTGGATTTTACAGTCTTGATGGAGCTGTGTTGTCAGGGGCGGGCTTATGGGGTTATAAGCCAGCTTCCCCTTGCCAGAGTCTGGCACACCTTCCTGCTGCTGTTTCCAGTGCTGTGGCAGAGGTGATGTCCACCCCTCTGCTCATGCCATCGTTTTCCCTGCCAGGATGGAGTCTCCCCTCGAGTCCGTAAGCCAAATAAACCCATTCTTCCACAAGCCACTTTTGTTTGGGTTCTTTCTTTGCAGCAACAGAGAAAGCTGACTGCAATAGCGGGGAATCAAACCTGGGCCATCAGGCTTTGCAAGCAAACACTTAATCACTGAGCCATCTCTCCAGCCCCCTACCATTTTGAATTTATAAATGAGACTAGAGTGAACAAAGTAGTATATCTTTGGTTAAGATAGGAGTGAGGGCTCTATTATATTACCCTCTCAGGGAAAGCTGTGATAATTCTAATGACTAGTAAGAAATGCATGTGATTCTTTAATGCAAACTGCTCATCTCATAAATAAAGGTCAATTTCTCATCCCTAACACTGAGTGTGTTTGGGTAATTTCATTTGGTATTTGTGTCATGTTTCTCAAACTTGTCTCATCAGCATAGAATTCATTTCCAGCTTATATTAAAAGTCTCACAGAGTTTTGATTCTATAGATCTGTTAATTAGTTTCTTTTCTTTTTTTTTTTTTTTGAGATAGGGTTTTGTAGCTTGGGCTGGCCTTGGACTTCCATCCTCTGTGTCCTTGTCCCTAATGTTGGGATCAAAGGTATCTTTGGGATGTGCTCCAGTGTTTATGAGAGTCATGGGCATTTGAAAAATCGAGTGTACATTTGTCCCTATCAGCAGGAGATTGTTTGAATTGGCAGGGCACAAAGGGTGACTAGCCTCGCCATCTCTGTGTGGTCAGCCTGCAGACTGAATTTTTGGATCATCTCCAGTAATAAGAGAATCTGCTCTTGGCCGGTTTGAACCTTTTGTTTCTGTCTAAAATATTTGCACTTTAACACCTCACTTAGACATGCCTGATATGTACTGTTGAAGTTACTGCTCCTGAGTTTTGGACTTAAACTGTTATTAATTATTTTAGAGCAAGAACGCATATGAGGTAATGCTTATGTATGGATTTTACTGCTTGGGAGTCATGGAGGCCTGGGTTTGAATGTGACATTGTCTCTCAGTTAACCCTCCTCATTTTCTGCTTACCATCTATATGACATTGAGATCTTATTAGGAAGTAACTTCTTCAATTCTATTAGGAGTCAAGAACTGTTCGGAATTCTTTATATGTTTCATTTCTTTTCATCTCCAAAGTAATACTAAGAGAAAACTCTATCTTTTTGTTATTATTCTTACTATAACTGAGTAAACTGAGACACTAGGGTGACAATAACTTGACCGAGGCCTCAAAGTAAGGAGGCGCAAGCTACAGACTGCCTCAAGGGCACAAGGAGGAATAATTATAAGTCTTTACAGGTGTCCATGTATTTGTATAGTTTTAATAAAATTCCAAAGGACAGCTTGCATTATGAAAATTTGGGATTGACAAATACAATGAATTTAATTAATGAAGTGTTTAATCAAGAATATCACAGCAATTATTTTTAGTATAACCACTAATGCTCAGCACATAAATGTAGTTTGCATGTTGTAGAAAAATCAAGTCAAAAGCGATGCAGGTACATTCTCTAAAGAAACACTTGGCTCAATTATTGCAATATAAAGGATGTCTAGAAAAGAACTCCCATTACATTTGATAAATTATTTTCTACTATTAATATAGCCTCTAGTATAACAGAGAATGGCAAAAATATGGGCTATATGTCAATTACTCTATACAAAAGAGATTTTTATTTTCACATGTCTGGGTTGGCCACTTGGGGTGGCACAGTATTGACCTGAGGAGAAATGCCAGCCTAGGAGCTCAGTTCCTACAAAGCTGTATAAATAAAGATACAATTGAATCAAAGTTGCTTAAGAAGTCTGCCAACCAGGCCCCATTGGTAGCTACGATTCACCTTGAAATAGCAGCACAATGTATCAGCAAGTGAGAACACAGTCACTTACCTTGAACCTCCATAGCCCTCCGATATCTTCTGTCCTCTCAAAGCAGGTGGGCTCAAGTCCCTCATCCACACAGCACTTCAGAGAGATCAGGCCGCTGACCCCTGCTCCAATCACTGCCACCTTCTTTGTCATTGTCTCCTGTCAAGGAGTTGACCAGTCAGTAATGCTCAACGGGGACAAAAGTAAGTGGATCCTATGGAGTGGTCAGGTAAGTAGCTTTAAGCACTCTATCAGTAGTAATTTAATAAGCAGCACTAATTGAATAAAATGCCTCACTAATCAAATCCCAGTCACTTTCTCCCTTTGCCAGAAGCCTAATCTCTTATGGGCTTCACTGAGAACTTGTTTACAATGTCTGGTTTAACATTAAAAAGCACCCCATTAAATAAAGCCAAGTTATTCAGTAAGACAGTCCAAGGGGTGAGACCAAAGCTGTCTATGTCCTCTAGAGTTCTGAGCGTTTCCTTTTCCAGCGGTCATCTTACCTCTGTGTCTGCCTTTAGCACTGTCCTTTTGACAGACTAGTTTCCTCTGCAGGATGTGTGCTGAGAGAGGAAGTTTTTAAGTGAAGGAAGAGGCCGTGAGAAGTGGGAGGAGCTTTGTCCTCTTCCTTGAGTGCCCTGGATTGAACCTCCAAGGGCTTAATGGGAGTACTGGAATTAGGCAAGATGCTCGTGTCCTGAGAGCAAAAGTAATTACAGAATACTAATTACAGTAACACCAAACATACAACCTATAGATGCTGTAAGAATCCTTTTTTGAAATGGGCATAATAAATGCACATTAGCAAGTTGATAGAATAGATAAATAAAAAGAAGTGAAAATCATCCTTAGTCTCACCACCCAGAAAGAGAGAGAGAGAGAGAGAGAGAGAGAGAACTATGACTACTCTTCACATTTTGGCATGTTCAGTGTGTGTGTGTGTGTGTGTGTGTGTGTGTGTGTGTGTGTGTGTACAAAACAGAATCACATTCTAAGTGTAATTTCCAACTCTTTTCATTCCATTACCCCAATAACACTGTGCCTTTGAGAGCAATTTTGATGATTGCCTGAATTCCATGTGGTGGATGCTGTTTGCCATCACTTCATTAATAGTCAATTATGTGTGCTGGGTACTATTTCTGTTATCACCCTGTGCCTGAGTGAACAGTGTTCTTGGTTTCATGGAATTTGAATTCTTGTTTTGCTCTGGGTCTCTTAGACTTCATGACCTCTGGATCTCAGCATCCCATGGTTCCATGGCCCTAGACTGCTCATCCTGCC
This sequence comes from Zapus hudsonius, assembly GCA_004024765.1. NCBI lineage: Eukaryota > Metazoa > Chordata > Mammalia > Rodentia > Dipodidae > Zapus > Zapus hudsonius. The sequence goes on along the minus strand of PVHP010026988.1, from coordinate 18,113 downwards.
CACATCCATTTCTTACTTGGATTTCTCTGCTGGTGTGTGTACTGGCTTAAACAAACCCACTGGGACTTCTCAGGTTTCATATACACTTCTCTCCTTGATATAGAACTGGATAACTTTTCTCTTCTATCTAATCTCAGTTAGCAATGATATTTTTTGAAGGCTAAATCAAGAAGCTAAAAAACGCTGTGTTTCTTGGATACAGTCCAAATAATGAAGGTAAATGACTGCTTTCCACATCAAAAAGATGGGAAGACTAGTGGCTACGAGGATACCGAAATGTTCCCTATAAATTAATTAAATTATTAATTAACATATAATTCTATAAATTATGAGGTCAATAAATAAATAAACACCAAATACTTCCTCAGTACCATACAGGGTAAAGGCTGCAGATACAGTAATGAATGAAGAGCAAATCTCCTTATCTTTATGCTCTTGATTCAGTCACTCATGGATGGAGCCAGATAATCAATCAGCAAAATGAAATCAACAGTAGATGGTGATGAATGGTTTGGAGAGAAGTAAAGCAGGGAAGGAAGCACTGGGGCATCAGTCAAGGGAATTTTTATAGTGTTTAATAAGGTATTCAGGAAACAGCATTTTCCCTAAAACTGAATTTACTCGTGATGATTATGATGGAAGACTTCTCTATCCCATAAGTACAGCAACTCTATGACAAGATTAACAGACCAACAAGATGATGTTCATTGACCAAAATTCAAAAGATCTGAACTCATTCCTCAGTTACAATTAAAAGAACAGGTGGGTCACAAATATTTGCAAATAGCCTATGAATAATTCTTCAATTATGCTTTCACTATCCTCTCTCTTATTAAGTTATGACAATATAGAAGCCCTGATGGTAATGATTGTATGTGAACATCACACACAGAAAAAGCAATACCTAGATATGTTAGGAAAATTTTAAACTGATTGGACCCATGGGCAGAGGCAGAAGCAGGTGGTTTGGTTCTGACACAGGCATACTTGTGTGCAGACACAAACTTACTCCTGAGGACTAGCACCAGCTGACAAGCATGTCCAGCAGAGTTAAGCGCTGCCTGGCCAGTGGTTCCTAGGTGTGCCAAGTGCCAACAAGGAGAGAGAGAGAGAGAGAGAGAGAGAGAGAGAGAGAGAGAGAGAGATAGATAGATAGATAGATAGATAGATAGATAGAGAGAGATCATTCGTAAATGAACCAGTGAGAACATGGCCAGTTTTCTTAGTAGACGTTTAATAACTTTCACATTGTTTCTGTTTTAAAAGTGATGTACACTTTTATAAATCTCTTCATCATTTAATCATTTTCTCAGAATAACTGTATAAAGCAGGAATTGCTGAGTGAAAGTGATTGCAGAATTTGAGTCTACAGTACTCCTCCAAGTTTAATGTGCATAGGAACCAGTGGGCAGTGTTGCTAACATGCAGATAAATTTTTAACAGACATAAGGTTGGTCCAAGATTATTTCTAACAAGTTTCCCGGTGATTCCAGGTGTGGTCTCAGACCACATTTTGAGGTGTAAGTTTCTAATGTGCTTTTCAAAGCTGCTTTCTATGAAGCAGGTGTATTTTAATAGTCTTTTGTGCTTTAGGGTATTTTAAATTACCAAAACACTTTTACCTATATGCATTCATTTTACTAGTTCAGGAACACAGGAATCACCATCTACCCCTACCTTTTGGAAGTGGAAATATATTCCATGTTGCTAGAGAGTTTGAGAATGCCCAGGATGGCAAGTTTCTGTAAATGGCACATCAGGACCTACTGAAAATGTTCAGGCTTTAGCCTAGACTAGAAGATATGTATTGTAATTGTTTAATAATTACTATAAAGAAGGCTGGTTTGGGGCTAAAGAGACAGCTCAGTCAAAAAGTGCTTGCCCTGAAAGCATAAGGACCCGAGTTTGACTCCCAGTATGTAAAAATGCTGGGTGTGAGTGGCATGTTCTTGTCGGGGAGACGGGCAGTTCTCTGGGACTCGCTGGCCAGCCAATATTGCCTACGCTTCATAGAACTGGTAGAGGAGTTTGGCAAAAGCAGTACATCTGCCATGGCATGGAGACAGGGAAATGTGCTGTGGAACAGAGTGCAAAAACAATTTATTGAAATATAATCCACACGCCATATAATGTATTCATTTGAAGTATAAAACTGAATGGATTTTGTATATTCACAGTTGTGTAATCATCACCAGATTCAATTGAAAACATTTTCATTACCCAGCACCACTTCCAGAACTCTGGTATCAGTCACTCCTCATTTCCTTCCAACCAGCTTCCTATTCCTAGGCTTGGGCATGACTCATTTCCTTATCTCTATACAGTTGCCTAGTTTAAGCATTTCATGCAACTGAATCATACAGCTCACTTTGTCATGACCTGCTTCCTACACTTAGCATGATGTTTTTGAGGTTCACCCATTTTGTAGCATGAATCATCTGTATTTCATATTTTAGCTGACTAGTATTCCACTGCATGGATACCGTATTTTATGTATCCATTCAATTGGTAGGCATTTGGGCGGTTTCTACTTTTTGCCTTCCATGAATAATGATGCTGTGAGCACTCATGTGAACATCCAGTGGATGCATGGTTTCATTTCTCTTAGATATACATCTAGGAGTGGAATGTCTGGGTCATGTGGTTACTCTAGGTTTAGCTCTTGCAGAGCTACCAAGCTATTTCCAGAGCAGCTACCCATTTTACACCCTCACCTCTAGTCATCTACATTCTCTACACCCTCTCCAATCCTCTCTGCTGTAGCTATGCATCACAGAGGATAAGAAGTAGAATGTCATTAGGTTTTTGTTTTGCATTTTCTTTTTTTAAAAATATTATTTATTTATTTATTTTCAAGGAGAGAGACAGAAACACACATACACACATGGGGAGGGAGGGAAGGAGGGGAAGAGGGAGAGGGAGAGAGAGAGAGAGAGAGAGAGAGAGAGAGAGAGAGAGAGAGAGAGAGAGAGAGAGAGAGAGAGAGAGAGAGAGAGAGAGAGAGAGAAGGGAACGGGTGCACCAGGACCTCCAGCTGCTGCAAACTCCAGATGCATGTGCCACTTTGTTCCTCTGGCTTTACATGGGTACTGGAAAATGGAACCTGGATCCTTAGGCTTTGCAGGCAAGTGCCTTAACTGCTGAGCCATTTCTCCAGGCCAACTTTGCATTTTCTAAGTGGCTAATGATGTTGGCTATATTTTAATGAACTTGGCTATTTATATATCTTTTGTAAAGAAATGTCTATCAAGATCATTTGCTCATTTTGTTTTCTCTATATTGACTCTTGAGCCTTCTTTTTGCAAATAAGATGTACCCTCAGACGCGTGATGTGCATCTGCCTTCCCTTCTAGGGGTCATCTTTTCATTTTGTTGATTTTTCTTTGGAATTTTACTTTTGATAGAATAGAGTTTATGGTATTTTAAAAATTTGTGTAGTTGGTATCATACCTAAGAAGACTTTGACTACCTATTGATTAATTTGGATGAAACTTCTAAAAAAGCGAATTTTTGTGGGGTTAGCTTAACAAATCAGAGTAGAAGGTGTGATCCAGAACAGGTGGGAGATGCCTGGAGCAGGTAAGGGAAATGGCTTTACTAGTGAAGGCATATGTTTTGCTTATGTTGACTTGCTGGTTGTTACCACAGTTCTGAGAGAGTAAATCACATAAACTGCAATTTAAAAAAAATATTTATTACTTATTTGGAGAGAGATACAGAGACAGAGAGAGAGATAGAGAGAGACACACACACACAGAAAATGAATGGGTACACCAGGGCCTCTTGATCCTGCAAACAAACTCCAATGCATGGACCACTTTGCAATCTGACTTCACATGGGTAGTGGGGAAATCAAACCCAGGCCATTAGGCATTTGAGCAAACACTTTTAATTCCTGAGCCATCTCTCTAGCCTCCTCTGAAACTTTTGAGTGAGAAAGTTAATATGAAGTTAAGTAAAATGCTGAAAATTACTCGAGAACCCAAGTCATGATCCACAGATGTGTTCTCAATCGCTGCATCAGCAGAAGCACAGCAGTAGCAGGTGTGGGAGAGGCGTGTGTTGTAGGCACTACTTAAGATAATTAATAAGAGATTATGGACTAGCTGGGCTGGTTCTTCTTCCTTCATTCCAGTACCCGGACATCCTAGCAGAGAGATGGGGAATAGCAGCATTTATCTACAGGATTAATTCTAATTAACAGAAACATTTCAAAGTCTTTTGAATGGTATGTGCATCTCTTAGTCTACCACATCCTAGCATTTTTCCTAGACTTCGTTCTCACATAAACTTTTTGCCATTTCTTAAAATTTACCCATTTCCAGTAAGTACCACAGCTAATCCTTTTGCAAAATTCAGCCTGATAATTTTATATTTAGTGTTTAATTATCCAATCTGTATCCAGTATTTAATATCCAAAGTTACCAATTATTTAATATTGTAAATAATATTAATATCAATATTTAAATTTAATATTTAATTATCTAATCTATCTGTTTACTCTGAAAGTCTTACCATTAATATGTTTTTTCATCAACAATTATGTTGTCTACTTTTGTGTTATTTTGGATTAATAATTTTTTTTTGCAATGGGAGAGACAATAGTCACACCAGGGCATAATGCCACTGCAAACAAATTCCAGATACATGTGCCACTTTTGTGTATCTGGCTTTAACTGGGTACTGGGGAATTGAACCTGGGTGGTTAGGCTTTGCAGGCAAGTGCCTTAACCATTGAGAAATCTCCTAAGAGCTAATAAAATATTTTTATTCCTTCTTTATTATTGGCTTGTGTTCTACTATTCTTTAAAAAGTTACCTAAGGGAGCCGAGTGTGGTGGCTCAATTGGAACTCAGAGGTAGGAGAATCGCTGTGAGTTTGTGGCCAGCCTGGGATTACAGAGTGAGTTCCAGGTCAGTCTGGGCTAGAGTGAGACTCTACCTTGAAAAAACAAAAAACAAAAAACCCAAACAAACAAAAAAAGAGTTACCTTAGAAATTAAAACATGAATCTTTTAAAAGTATATTTGTATTTTAAGAAACGTATACTTAATGCTTTAAATTTATTTATCCTATACCATTCATAGTTCCATTATTATATATATTTAACTGTTCTGTGTTTAATATTTTACAGGATATTTTGGCCTCATAAATGAAAATGTGAATTTATATAAGTATCTGTCTCTTCACTCCTTATTATTCTTTTTTTTAAGTCTTAAATATATATTTATTGTCCATATGAGTTACATTATTCAGTGGGCAAACAACGAGTTGTTATCCCCAATGCCCCCCTCCCCATCCCCAATCAGCTGGATATCCTCCTCTGTGGGCCTTCTGGATCAGTCCTTGTGGTAGGGGACCCTGGATAGCCTAGTACTCAGCCCGGTCCTCTTGGCCCAAGTGTGTTGTTACTGAAACACTCCTTACTATTCTTATTTGACCGAGGAACTTAATATTTCCTTAGTGTGGGTTTTCTGGTAACTACCTATATTTCAATTCTGAGACTGATTTGTTTTACCTTTATTTTTGAAGGATATTTTCAGAAGGAATAGAATTCTGGACCTGCAGTATGTTTTACACTGTACACAGAAGTTATTATTTCATTGCTTTCTGAATTCCATCACTTCATTTGAAGAGTCATCTGCTAATCTCAATGTTTTTTTCTGCCAAGTTGGCTTATCATAACATAGCCTTGTTTCATTTGGTTTCAGTCTGTTGTATCACAAGGGACATAGGTTATCTTTCTGGAGTGAGGTGGAAGGCAGTTGGGCTGATTAAACATTCCTGTGCTTGTGTGTGCACCTATTTAAGATTTTCTATAGCATACATGTGTGGCTATGAAGTGGTAAGGTTATAAGATTTTCATATTTCCAGTTTTACTAAATAGTGATAAATTTTTCTCCAGCATGGTTGTTTCCATTTTTACTGCCTCCAACAGTGAAAGATTCTCTGTGCTACTAATTCTGTTTGCTATATTATATATATATATATATATATATATTTAATATATATTTATTGTCCATAATGAGTTACATTATTTAGTGGGCAAACCATGCGTTGTTATCCCGAATTCCCCAATTCCCCCCTCCCCATCCCTGATCAGTTGTATATCCTCCTCCTTGTGGCAAGGGATCCTGTATATCTTAGTACTCATCCCGGTCTTCCTGGCCCAAGTGTGTTGTTACTGATGGGTGCCATGCCTCCGGACAGTCTCCCCCACCACGGCTCTCACAATCTTTCCGCCCCCTCTTCCGCTCAGTTCCCTGAGTCGTGGTGGGTGAGTAATAAGGCTGCTTTAATGTTGCGAGCTTAGA
>PVHP010026988.1:0-11700 GCA_004024765.1 Zapus hudsonius | reverse complement strand
ATTTTTAAATTTTTGCTAATATTAAAATTGTGAAATGCTATTCCATTTTAGTTTTGAGTTACACTCCCTTGATTATTAGCCAATACTATGAAGTAACATAAAGCTTTGGTAATACTTCAATACAGAGAGTAACTTAGAGTTGACAGAATTGGCCTGTCTTAAAGCCTATATTCCCAAAGTAGATAAAAAATTCTCTCTCAGAATGTTATTGTTTTGCTTAGTTTTGCCAAGGGGAAAAACTTGGAGTAACATTGGTTCAGAACATTTAAAGTGAGGTTGAGAGGACTCTGTTAATCAGATCTCAGTTGCCTTTTCAATTGATGCTGTAGAGTGGTTTGCAAACACCCTGTTATGCTAGCTGACTGTTATGATGTTGTTACTTCTGCTGCTGATGGGTCCCTTCCCCCAAACTACCCAGAGATGAGGCTGCAGCCAATCTGTTGTATAAGACAGGAACTTCTGCTGACACTAGTCATAACTCCTGACTACAAGTGATGTCACCTCTAAATCCACTCACATATTACAGCTATAAACACTGCTGACATTTTTGTAAATCTCACTGCACATTTTCAAGACTGCTTAAATCTGTTTTTTTCCAGATTGCAATTCTAATCAGACTCAAATAAATGTAATCTTCTTTATTATTAACTTGGTTGATTTAATTTTGCATAAACAGTTTCTTGCAGGTGCTAATATTTAATCATTGAAAACCTAATAATGCAATAGGTTACTAAGGAAAAAGTAGTTAGGTCATGCCGGGTCTCCTCACAAAATGATCTGAGGGTACTAGAAAAAAAAACCCAGTAACTTCACCAAAAATATGCCCCACTATAACTTGAAGAAAGAGAAAGCCAAAACTGCAGGATAACTGTGAGTAAAAAAGAAAAATCAATAAATCACAGAAGGTGGTCTCTCACTCTGCTATCTCTCCACGTCTAGTTACAAGACTGTATAGACAGACCAAGAAAAACAAGCCATTGTCAAAGAGGGAGCAAAGAGAGAGGCTGGTGAAGGGGCTGCAGTGAGTTGAACAACCTCTGGATTGATTAGATTCACCATCCTTCTTGGTGTTTCCTAGTTCTTGGTAAAGAACTGAAGAAAAGTGCATATGTAGTTATCAAGAGCAGACATTGTATCCAGAGCAAAGGCTTGACTATGTTACCAAAGGTGCAATGGCCACTGAAGCAGAGAACACTCAAGGACATCAGGAAGTGGTCCACGCTTCTCTTTGTAGGATTTTTTAGGGGAGGATGGAGAGTAAATAGGGGGGTTCTCAGTTCAAAGGACACAGTTTGCCTTATTGTACATGAAAACAAAAACTAGTCCAGGCTAGATGGCCCCCAACAGTTCCACTCCCAGATCTATTGAAGAATATACTTGAAGAGCTACTGATGGTCACCAAGGGAAGGAGAAAACTAGTTCACTGTTTGGAGCAGGGTGTAAAGATCAGTACAGGTGTGTGTGGGGTGTCCCAGGCTGCCAAGAGGTTGCTAGGCACATTGTTCAGGGAAGCATGTGTTTATCACTCAAGTCAAGCAGTGTCCTGGTAGCTAAGCTGTCCCTTATGTTTGCTTGACTCAGTAAGATAAAAGCACAGACTACTGAAAATTAATTTCAAAAGAAAGCAGTATGAAGGGCCAGGCACCATGCTGTTATATAAAGGGAAAGGATGATTTAAAAAGATAAGGTATGTTTAAAAGAGAATCTTTGCTGTACATAACTATGGGGGGAAAGAGCAAACAGAGAAATGGAGCAAATTTAGCTCCATTTTAGAGAAAGATAATTTTAGAGTGCTAGAAAAATAAGAGTTATAGAGCTAGAGGGCTCCCAAACCTTTCTTTACTCTTAAAACAAACACAAAGGAAGTATAAAAAACCTGTGCTGGTTTATTGTTTTCAAAGAGGGCACCATTAGATGAGGAATATAGTAAAACACTCCCACTATCACACAAAGAAAGATGATAAAGACACATTATGTTCTGATAGATAAGTAGAAAGAGGAAGGCAGGAATAAAGGGAGGGAGGAAGGGAGGAAGCAAGACATGTAATCTGGAGAAAAACAAGGCATAGCAGGAAATTTATTTTTTTTTAAATTTTGTTGGTTTTTTGAGGTAGGGACTCTCTCTAACCCAGGATGACTGGAATTCACTATGTAGTCTCTCAGAGTGGCCTTGGGCTCTTCCTAGGATCCTCCCAAGGACTGGATCAAAGGCATGTGCCACTACACCCAGAAAATTTCTTCATAATCAACTCTCAACTCTCACACAGACAAATGGGACAATGTTAGAAAAATGTTTTATTATTATTATTTTGTTTGGCTTTGTGGACAAAGGGTTCTGGGACCTACCTCGCAAAGGAGGAATTCTACTTTCTTCAGCTTGCCTTGGGGAGAGTGAAGGATGAGAAACAGGATGGCAGGAGGCAGTCAAGAGAGAAGCCTAACTTCTGAGGCTTGCACTTCAGGGTAACCTGGATGACCCCCAGTATTAGGAATATCTGTATTCCTAAATGAAATCTACATTGACATGTAGTAAGATTTATGAAAGATTATTACTTGTAGAAAGCTGGCTAGAAAGCAAGCTGCCAAACTTTTCTTTACCACTCATTCCTTCTTGTAGGATGTCCTCATGGATAAGAAAAGGAGTAAAAAGGAAGAAACAGAAGAAAGACATCCAAATGGTAAAGGGAGAGAGCAACGTGCTCAGTGGAAGTGTGACAGGTCAGGCAGCTCCGGAGACACCACCCTCCCCTTGAGTGGGAGGTGTCTATCTAAAGCTAAAACCTAGGTGCTAAAAACTGATTGGTCAGATATAAACCAATCAGCTGTCTCTCTGACTCACCTGGGGAAAACTTAAATTAACTTTCTTAGAAAAAAGCGCTCTCTTCCCCACATGGCACGCTGGCAAACGGACCTCTGACTCCCCAGGGACCGGTAAAGTCTCCCCAACCCTCACCACAGCCTGTGGTGAGGGGCTGGATTTCTCTTCCACCTAAATCTTTCCTTCTCATGATCTTTCCCCTTTCTGCTTGTTTAGCTGAACAGAATAAGTTCTGTTAAAACTCACCACATTTTCTCCCCACACTGGTGGCTGTAGAACTCTAAATCCCCATGTTCCCTTAAATAATAAAGTCTCCCACTACACCTTACTATCTTGTGGTCTATGATTTTAATTCTTTAACTTTGTAGACAAGAACTCGGGTAGTCTTTAAATTTTGGGGCGCATTGGAATTTTTGCTGGGCATTACCTAAATTCTAACCTGCAGAGCACCCTGTTTCAGAAGAGGCTTGGGGAGGGGGAACAAGAGACAGTGATGGGAGGGGATTATGATCAAATACATAATGTACACATATAAAAATTGTTACTAGAACGTTGTATATTGAAAGATGGTGGGAAGGTTTTAAAGGGTTTCGAGGCAGCATATGTTATGATCAGACTTGTACAGTGTGGAGAACAGCTAGAGTGTGGCTTCACCCTTTCTAAACCTATGTCCATTGTGTTCATGACCTTGGCATTTATTAGGGTGATCCAGTTTGAAGAACAAGTCTCAGGAGTTGCCTAAGGGCTTTCACAATTCTGCTGTTTTTAACTTTCTCATTTAGGGCGCGGGGGAGCATCTTGCTTCTATAATCCTGGGACTCTCTGGCCTCAAGAATTTATGCATATTGTGAACATTGTTAGTTTACTTTTTATCCATAGCCCTGGTTTGACCTTTTATCCGTTCATCCACAACTGTTTTTGTTTTGATAAAGTGCATTCCAGTGACTACATAACTCACTGATCACAGCCTTCTCCAGTAGCAACACATTAAACACTGTTACATAATGTTGATGAAAAACAAAACACTGCAAAAACACACACAAAACAACACAAAACAAAACCCGTTTCCATCATTTAAACATAGAGAGTGGTTAATAACATGACACACAGGACATACTAGTTAGCATGAAAATAATATCCAGTTAAGGGTAGATTTTTGTGTATGACAAAAATATTTTCTTTTTCCTTTCAGCCTATAACTCCCTGTCCCAGTAATTGGTTACCTCCCACACTAAGCTGTTGATCACAGAGAACTATGAGGTCCTAAATACAAGACAGCCTTATGTCAAAGCTCTTGAATACCCTCCCCAGGCAAAAGATAAGACCCCATTGCTGAAGACACCATAAATTGCTGTTACACAACACCCAGAGACCCTGCTGGATCAGGAAACAAAACCAGCTCCCAGCTGGTAGCCTGTGTAGTTCTGGAAGGCGTTACATGTGCTTCCAGGGGAAGTTGGCTAATGACATTCAGTGAAAGCAGGGGACATTGATATTCAACACTGACCAATGTTATGAGAATCCAGAGTACACTGATATATGGCAGAGACCAGCAAGTCAATAAGTGCTCATCTGTGCAAAAGTGGTGTTAAACCTAGGTGGGTTATCAATGGCTTTTTCATTTGCTAAGAGATCAGCGCAGTGGCAAGGAACCCTTAGCTGGAACTGGGATCCAAGGTAGATTCTAATGGAGACCAAGAACCTGGACTCCATTGTGAAGCCCCCACTAACCATGGGCCTACAGAGAGGCTATGCTCATTAGAATCTTGCCAAATTAACATTTGCCTCATTTAACCTATACAGATCTCACTCTCCATTGGAAATTCTGTTTATAATTTTCAGAAGGTAGCAAGAACCATGGACAACCCAGTTCTACCAACAGGACCTGAGATGATGGTTGACACCCAGGCAGGAGATGAACCACTCCTACTTCATCATCTAGGGCCCAAATGAAACCTTTGGGGTAGTAGATAGATGAGCAAGAGAGTTACCTCCACAGAAAGTAAGATAACCTATGAAAGGGTAATGGAGACAAGACACTGAGGATACCCAACATAGTCCAAAGCAGAAATCCAGAGACTCCTAAGATCTCAACAGTAAAGCAGATTTAAATCTCTCCACCATGACTCTTTGTGGAAGAGGGGGCAGAAAGATTCTAAAGGTTGGGGAAAATATGCAGAGACATTTTTCCCCAGCAGCAATCCCACTGAGGAGGGCCCTCAGAAGGGAGGAGGGAAATGGGGGTACCATCACAAGACTTGTTCATACAGTCTTTATAATTATTATCAATAAATAAGTTAAAAAGCACAAAAGAGAAACAATGAAGTATCACTTTAAGCTGAATGACACCTCTTTTCAAAAGGAAGCCTAAAACAATTGATCAGAACTGCATCTCCCTGTCCCCATTATTGGTTTCTTCCCACACTGAGCTGTTGATCAAAGAGACCCACAAGGTTCCCCAAACAAGACAGGATTCTGTCAAAGCTCTTGAATATACACCTCAGGCCAAAGGTAAGATCCTATTGCTGAAGAAACCACAGAAAGTCATAGCACAACACCAAGAGACTTTGCAAGATCCAGAATGATAACCAGCTCCCAGATGATAGCATGTGCAGTGCTGGAAGGTGCTACATGAGCTGCCAGGGGAAATTGGTTAATGATATTTGGAGAAAGCAGAGACCACTAATATAAAATACAGACTGTTGCCATGAGAAGGCTAAACGCACTGCTTTATGGGTGAGATCAGTGAGTCAAGAAGTGACGGCCTGTGCAATAGAGACGCCCAAACCTGGGGGGTGGGATGGAGGATAATCAACAACTTTCAAATTGGCCAAGAAATCCACTCAGTGACAAGGAACCCTTAACTGGAGTTGGGATCCTGTTGGTATTGCTAAATTGGACACGGAGGACAAAGGGTTAACGATGTTTGAATAGGCTTGAAACCCTGGTAAACTGGTAGGCATTTCACCAGCTCCATCCTTAACCCTAACACTCCAGGCTCCCTAAGCAAGCCACATGAACCCAGGTTCGCACCCCAGCTGTGCCTGGAAGGGGACAGTTCCTCTGCCCCCACCATCTGATAGGAGCCTAGGCTCATGTCTACATGCAAAGCAGGTATTCACAGGTCGCTGATTATTGCCAATCTCCGTTGCCCATTTCTTCCCCTCCCTCCTCCTCTACCTCTATTTAACCAACGGTGCTCCTACAATAAATGGGAATATTTTCCAAACCTTTCCCCTGGGTCAGTGCCCGTTATTCTCTCTGAAGAGATGAGCTGAACACACAGGAAGCCATGTTTCCAAGAGCTGTAACACTTCCACGGGTTCTTGGGCCCATCGGCATGCTGGCTGTCCAGGTCACACACCCTCCCCCCCCCTTCCACCCTGCCTGAGCTGCCGGGAATGCTGCACAGACTTCAGAACCTTCCTTTTATTAAAAACAACAGGATCCAGGGCAAAATCCTATGGAAACCACAAACTTGGGCTGCAAGAAGAAATTCCCAATACCAGAGAGTTACAGAGAGGCTAATCCCAACACAATCTTGCCAAATTAGAAATGTGTGTCTCATTTAACCTATACTGATTTCACTCTCCAATGGAGATTCTGTCTGTATTTTTCAGAAGGCAGTGAGAGAGTCGTGGTCAATCCAACTCCACCAATGTGCCACAGACAGATGGCTGACATCCTGGCAAGAGATGAACCACCCCAGTCCTATCGTGTGGGCCCCAAATGAAACCCTTGAGAGAGTGATGGGATAAGCAAGAAATATATAACCACAGCCAACCTGTCAATCCAGGATAGGTCAACAAGACAGACACCAAAGATTTCCAACACAACCTAAAGCGGCAGAAAGATTGTAAGAGCCACAGTGGGGAAGAATATCCAAAGACATGCCCCCCTCAGCAATAACACACAAATGGGGGGGGGGAACCTGGCTGCCTCCTGTGCTACTTATAACCTCTTACCCCATGGAACGAACCAGTATGCCCACTGAGGAGGATACCCAGTGGATTGGGTACAGGGAAGAGGGAAATGGGGATACTAACATAATATTTGCTCAATGTAATTTTGGATAACAAAGATATCAATGAAAAGATAATTCTCAAAAAATAGCATGTCAGATATGAAGACACCCTCATTAAAAAAATTCCAACAGAGCAAAGCAAATAGAAAAAAGTAACAGTTCCTACCTCTCCCTCCCATTACCAGACCTCAGCCTATCTTCAGAGGAAAACACTGATGGCTTTCAGTATATTTCTTCATATTCCTCACTCTTATATCATCTGGATGCATACATATGTAGTTGCACAAAGGAGAAAATATCTGTGTTTCTTTTTCCATCTCAATCTGAATGAATAGATCTCTATTTTACTGTGTATTAATTTACAGTATGATGGATATTTGAGGTATGTCCAATTCTTCAGTTATAAATGAACTACAGTGAATGATATTTTATTCATTTTTGAATATGTATTTTCTATATTCAAGTAATGAAAACCTGCTTTGAAACCAATCCAGCACTTCACGTTTGGTTGTTGAGCAGGGAGCTGTGGCTGCTGCACTTACACTTCACACTTAGAGCGGATGGTTTTCAGCTCTGTGAGTGAATGGTGCTCACACTGGGCAATGGTTCAGTGGTCACCTGAAGGCTGCTCCGAAGGGGAATGAGCATAGAGGAGTCTGGTTAATGCAGGGAGGACACAAATAGCATTCAAAGTTGAATTAGGAGACCTTTAAACTCCCTTTGGGTTTTGAGACACAGGCTGTTAAGGCTTTAACTACAGGTTCTAATGCTGAAAAATGCCCTCATTGAGCGTGCTCTTGTCCACCCAGTGCTTCAAAGTCTTTAAAATTCATTCCTAAAAATAAAAACCTCAAAAATAACAGAAAAATATAAACAATGAGTTTCTTTAAAAAATTAGAAAATCTGGCTGTACAGGGTCTGTGTGGAAGTCAATAGTTCTATGTTTAAATTGTCAATGGAATGATTAGTCTATTATCTGTCTACTCTACTTATTTATTTATCAGCCTAGCCCCTGATCGCATCTGGGGTTGGATTCCTAGTATGGGGGGGGGGCTAAAGGAATGTAGGATCTCTTTTAAGCTTGAAAAACACGCATCTGTAATATGGGTCAGTCTCTCCCGAAGTGCAAATCTCAGGGTGGGTACTGAAGGATGTGTGATGCATTTGTATTGCAAATTCCTGAAGATGACAACTTCTTTTCTCAGAAAGAAGAGATTAATAAATCTTAGCTTTAGTGCCCTAGTTTAATTAGTCCTTTTATTATAAGATGAAAGGGAGTTATCAAAGCTACGCCTTGTTAGTTCCAAGACAAGGTAATTTGAAAGAGCCAAGATTCTTACAGTTTAATTTTAAATAGATACATACATGTGTGTGTGTTTGTTTATGTATGTATATGTATAGACTAAACCTCACTAATGTTAGGCAACTGCTCTACAATTAAACTACATCCAGAGCTCAGCTCAAGATATAAATTGTAATGTAGTTTACCTTTGAACATTGCTGGAGTTAAGAATATTGACTCCCTTTACATCTCCTTTGTAATCGTGATCAAATGTTTACTGTTTACCCTATGTAAATATGCACACACATGTGAGTATACATACATACATAAGTACCTATATGTTACTCTTATATGAAGTAGGTAGCACTTCTCATAGGAATGATTAATAATTATTCTCATTTTATACATATTTATTGTGTATATATGGTATATACACATGTCCACATAATGTCATATATATTATATACATGCATGTATATATACATGCATATATATGCAGTACAGATATTTATCAATAAAATGGACACAATTCATTTAACCATATGCACGAACAGTGCTGCCCACTTTAAATATGAAGAATGTTACATGGGTGGTGACAAAATGATGTTGTTTTGATTCTCAGTGCCCTCATGAGCTGTTTGGAAGAAATGATAGTCAAATAGCTTTGGGAATGAACACTGGATTAAGATTCAAGAGGTTTAGCTTCGCCTTTAATCCCCATGATGCATCAAGGTTTAATTTCCTCATTATAAAGTAGGGCATGGTAATGATAATTAGAGGACATTCCTTAAAGATTCAGGAAGAAATATTTGTAGAAGACTCAGACGAACACAATATACAAGCATAACAGAGAGGAAAGCCAATGCCAAGTTATATAATCATATGACTAGCTCTGTTATTTAATATGTTAACTCATGCCAGATTTTAGAAGCACAGTATAACACCAAATTGTAGTGTCTTTTGTGCCCTTAGACACAGATCAGAGCAGTATTTTAAGTGAAAAGCAATGCTTATCATTTTTATTGATTGTTAATGACTGCTTGGAGTAGCTCCTACATTAGATTCAGTCATACATACACCCTATGCCCACATATGTACATAAGCAGATTTCACAGATGATCAGAACAAGGATAGAAACCTAAGAGTGTCCTTGATATGAGCATGATTCCTGACCCTTTGTCACTGTCCAGTGATCCTTTGCTCTCTTCTTATTTGCCCCGTACGTAAAGATGGTGGAAAGGCCATCCTTATGTCAGGACCACATACTCAGAAGATGTAAACAGTTTTACATCACATTTAATGTAATGAAAACGCTACTACTCATTTGATTGAATAAGTTTAATTTAACAAAGAAGTATCTATTTGGCCAAAAACATTGTAAATGCCAAAGGCTCAGCACTGACCTTAGATGCTTGTCCACTAATCTTCACTGGGAGAAGCCAGTACAGGGTCTGAGTGGGGAGGATAGTCTCATGGCCTAAAACATGCTTCAGAAGCAGACATCCCCACCCAAAATTTCATTTTTCTTGTGCTTACTACTAGATCACTCTTCATTCGTGGTCCCAGATTGCACAGAGGGCTGCAGAGTTACGTACAGTGTATTTGTCATCACTGGCTTTTCCAGACTCTCGTTCTGTCTCCTAATATTGTATCACATGAAACTGACATGTGCATGTACACACTCACATGAGCACATGAATTCCCTGAACCCACATATTGTTTGAGACAATTTTTACTACTAGAATAAAATTTGTATATCTACAACCAAAAAGGGACAGCTTGGTATGGGTATTTTTTTCTCAAATCAGAACTTTTCTATTTTCTAGTCTTCCAATTTAGCAAGTTGGGATATTCATCTTGCTTTTATTAGATACACACTTAGTAAAGATGTCACAGATGTCAATATACTTACTATATTCTCTCCTAGGGAACTACTGGAACTATTTTTTAATCTTAATGAAGCCTTTTTCATATATTTTTATAACTTATGTAGTAGTTTATCTAAGATATCGTAGCTGAACACAGTGATTTTACTTTATGTATTTTGTCTAAAAGTTTTGTTGCTTTTGTTTTCTTACTTCTGTGAGCAAATCGAGATACTTTTTGAAAAGTATTACCCAAGATTCCCTCCCCGTCCTGTTCTGTGAATCCCAGCTCTCCATCACTGACCACTGTTGGATGAGTAGAGTGTCTTGTATCCACTGAACTCATTTATTTTGTCCATGTATGTGCGGTTCTTCTGCATGGACTGTTCTTTTCTATTGACTTAAAATATTTATTCACCACACACTGCCTGATTACTATGTCTTCATAACATAATCCATTTTTAAAATAATGCAATGGTGCATCATGAATTAGTTCATTTCTTTCAAAGTTGTTTTTGGCATTTCTAGGCCTTTGCATTCTTTAAAACTTTTAGAATAAGCTTTTAATTTCTACAAGAAAACCATGCTGGGAGTTTAATTAGTATTGCACTGAAACTCGTATGAGTCAGGGAATAATCTGTTTTTTTTTAAAGTTTTAGCCAAGATTTTTATAATGTAATTGGCATTATGTATGGCCTTCTAAAATGTTTTATTGGATTTATGAGTGAAGCCATATTGGCCTGAAGTTCATGGGATAATTTTTCTTCTGTTTTCCTCAGTGCTGGGAATTGAATGCAGTAAGCACTCAACCACTGAACAAGTCTCCCAACACTCCTTCAAGCAAGTTACTAGTGGCTCATTTTGTTTAAGTTGTTTCATTAGTATAAACTTATCTATATTCATTTATTGTCAAGCGTTGCAATTAATATTGTGGAAAACATGTGGGTTGGCATGCTATAATTGAGAAGACAAAACCCTCAACAATGCTTGTTAAACTTTGCTTAGCCTGAAAGTCTGTGTTTATGTCTTTTCAATTTCCCATCGTTTTTTCTTATCTCAAACATCCCCGAACTTGAATTCAACTACAGCTTTTTAGAGAACAGATTCTCATCAGAAACAGACAGGCTGGTATTTTCCATTTTATTTATACTTTGATTCAAATGACTCAGGACTCGTTTTTTACATCTGCAGGAAGGAAAGGAGGAGCTCTGTGATGATTATGTGTGTACATGGGTTTGTGTGTTGCACTTTGTGATTACGCTTCGAGGCTGAACTCTGATATCCAGCAGATTTTATCATTAATAAAGTGTGAGCAAAGCAGCCAGAAAAAGCATCGGGAGAAAAAGCATTTTCAGCAAGTTGTAAAAGTGATGGGGTCTCTGAGCTTCCCTGACCGCTCTTGTCCTGGTTGGCTTCACTGTTCGGTTCCATTGGGTCAAGATGGCATTTCTGGCCCCGTCCCATTTCCCTGGTCCCATCAGTCGAAACTGGTATGGACTGCAAGGGCCAAAGTATACCTCCAGGGCCAGCTTAGGGTCAGTCAGGAAGAGCCAGGGTATGTTAGGCTTGGCCCCTATGAAGGAGCTCAGCTCATCCATGTATGTGATATAATCTGTCTGCAAAGTATGGCTCTGGCCAAACCTGAGAAAACAAAACAAACAAACAAACAAACTGGATATCCCACTTACACACAGAAGCATTGATTTTTTTT
>PVHP010026987.1:0-24240 GCA_004024765.1 Zapus hudsonius | reverse complement strand
AATTGGGGAATTCGGGATAACAACGCATGGTTTGCCCACTAAATAATGTAACTCATTATGGATAATAAATATTTAAAAAATAAAAAATAAAGGCTTTTTCTGTTTATTACTGGATATTTCTACAACAGTACTGGAAATTGAACTCAGGTCCTCATTCATGCTTGGAAGGCAAGCACTTTACTAATCGGGCTTTCCCAACAGACCACTGGGTTTCTTTATAAAGCTGCTACCTTCCATTTTTGACTGCTGTCTGGGTGTGGAGATGCTGTCGAGGCAGGAGACCATCACAGCCAAGGCTCCCTCCCCTCCCCCAGAGGGCTCAGTTACAACATGGGCTCTTGAGACCTCTCCAGAAGTTCCTAATCTCTACCTTTGCTCTTTAACCAGCATCCCCAGGAGACTTATGTCAACCCCGGCAATAAGAGGTCAGCCGAACATAAAAGGTGATGCATTTCACACAAGTCACGGGACTTGCTGAGTGCTCTGAGCCTCCCCAGGGCCCAGGGCTGTGCCTGGAAGTGAAAGACACCAGAGAATAGTTGCTGAAAGAATGAAGAAGCCATGTGCTGCTTCCGTTGAGACTTAAGTCTGAAAACTTATTGTCACAGCAAATAATGACCCCCAAGGACAGAGGTTAAGTAAAGTGGCCAAAGTCACTCAGACTGGAGCCTAATTGACATCCCATATGTCAGCGGAGTTAAACCCTCCTCCTCCCCATTGAAAGTGACTTGGAATTGTAAGATGGGATCCTGGTGACAGCTGCACGTAAAAATCCTATGTCAATCCACTCTGTTGACTTAGAAAAGCTATGTAAGCCCAAGATGCATTGTACAACAATGCAAAAAAAAATCATCACTGTTATTTTAATTATAACTGTGATTGCTAAGAGTAACATAGCGTGTATATGAGAGAGGAGAGGAAGGAAGAGAAACCGAGGTAGGGGAGGGAGAAAGGGAAGAAGAAACAGAGGAGGGAAAGAGGGAGGAAAACAGAGGATGGAGAAAGAGGATGGGAACAGAAGAGGAGAGAAGGAAGAGAGAAAGGAGGAGGACAAAGAAGAGAAGGAGAGAGAGAGGAAAGAGAAGGAGGAAGGGAAGGAGGCGCTCCCATCTTTATTAGCACCCAGCAGTCAGGTTGTGAAGACATGGCAGAACCCCAAGCAGACATGTCATGCCAACACAGCACCCCTGGATGATGAGGAACAAGGCTGCAGGAGAGCTCTCAGCCCCGACACAGGGCCAGCCCCTCCCACTCTGGAGTATTTGTGAAAAAGCCATGTCAGGGGGTAACCCACTCAGCAGCTGCCTCAGAAGCTTTGTGGATGGGGTCTCCACATCCATCATGCTTTGCCAGCCCCCTGGGGCCCTGACTGCCTGACTAGGCTCATGACCCTGACCCAGTGAGAGAGAGAAGAGGTCAGGAAGGTGCAGGCCTTAGGAGGTCAGGGGCATCCTGCCCCAAGGGCACCTTTCTCTTCTCCAACAGGCCACACTCTTGTCTGCTAGAAACAAAAGTGATTTCTTGGGACTAATGAATTCAGGGTCCCCCACTGCCAGCACCCAGGACCACCATTATAAAAGCCCTTTGGGGGGTCAGGCTATGCCCTGCTTTAAGTTGTTTTGGACAATGGCTTTCAGGTCGAACTTGTCTTGGGTGACTCTATTTTTATAAACATCAGTTGGCTCCTCTTTGGGTGCAAACATAGAGGAAGGATGACTTTGTATCTTCTTTGTGCATATAGACACCATCACCTAGCACCACCTATGAACACACCAACATACATTGGGAACACGTGGACACCGACATACTTAAACTGTGTCAGAAACGGGCTGGGCCAGGAAATTGTAGAACACCCCAGAGCAATGAAGGACGCAGCATCCGCACCTGGACCTCCTAATAAGGAGTTCACCTCCCACTGCAACTGCACCGACCTGTCTTCTGACCACCTGGTACATTCATCAAGGGACAGATGGGCAGAGAAATCCCCACTGTCCTGGGGCTTTAGCTCAGCACAGTCCTGATGCCTGACAGAGCCCACCTGAACTGTCCTTTGTCCATCCGCCTCTCCATCAGTCTATCCATCTAAACCAGACTGGCGCTCACCCTCTGTGGGTTCCCCCTGTAGCTGGTCTTTGCCCTCTGACAACTTGCCAGCTGGTGTTCTTGATATGAAGGATACTCAGGAGAAAGCTAGCTTCTTTGTACAGTTTCAGTTAGAGTGAAGAGCCCCCAGAGAGAACCAGAAGGTGCCACTCCACCTTGACAGGAATCATATCTGATCCAGATTCACCTATAACAGCTGTAGTACCCCCTGCTGCCCACAATCGAGCACACTACCTAGGTGGGCTTGCCTCTGGGGTCCGCCCTTTGACTCTGCAAACCAATCCAGTCTTCCCCTTACATACCTGACTCTGAAAGATGAATCCATTTTCAATCGACTATAAAGGCTTGTCCATACTGTTTCTTACTCTCTCTGGGCTCTCTCTGTCCTGTGACATCTGTCTGAATACATGCAAGTCTGGCTTTCCCTATCACCACAATTACATGTATGATTTTCCTCTTACCTCTGAGTCTACCATGTGTGTATTTCCTGTATACTCCAGATCTACTGCTTGGGTATTTTCTCTAAACTCTGGACTTGCTCCCTGTGTAATTTCTCTGAACTCAGGGCAATCCTGTGTGCAACCCTCTTCACTACCCATTTCTCACGGCCTGGCACTCTCTGTCCCATTCTCAAATCATCATTTCTTCCATAGGGAGGCTCAGGGTGGATGCTGTATTTGTTTCTTCTAAATCTCCCTCCATAAGCTCCTAGGATCCCTCTTCCCCTGTTGAGGTCCGAGGTCAAGCACTCCTCAAAGAACAAAAGACACACACAATAATGCAAATCACAGAGCGAGGTTTATTTCCAGCATGCTGGAGGTCCGTGCCTCAGCTAAAAAGTTGAACCTCTGACCAAGGACCCCCTCTTCCTTCTTTACTAGGTTTTTATGTTTGTGTCTACAGATATGTGACATTTCACAGTTATCTATTATTTTTATGGCACAGGTGGCTGTTTGAGGTTACAGGCATGGACACTTCACAGTTATCTACTATCTTTATAGCACACAGGTGGCTCCTAACCTTTCAACTCACATCCTGGCCACATCTAAGTGGTCACTCTAATCTCATGGCAAACATCTGGTTGTCTATTTACAGACATTCCTTTAGACTCAGACCTTCTTTGCCAGTGATGACTCTGTCTTCTGAGAAGGGAGTAGGGGGCTTTTCATCCATCTGTTCCTTTGATCTGTCAAAGCTAATTATGATGGTGAGTTGCCTGTCCCCCACACCCCCTGCCTGTGGCTGTACTCTAGTCTTTCCCTAAAGACCTCCAAAATGGAGGTTCTTAAATGAACTTCACAAACTCTGCTGCGCCTTCCACATGAGTGTTGTTTCCTACATTCCGTGTACTTGAGACTCTGCTCTAGACTTTTTCTAAATCCCAATTTCCCTTAAATAAACCCAGCAGTTGGTGACTTCTCTCCCAATAAATTCAATAATTCATAATTCATCCTTCTTGAGTTCATTTTTATTAAGTCTTTGTTAATATAAGATAAAGACCTAAATTATGGGTTCATAAGTTTGGGAGGTCCCTCCTGAATCCTCAAATCCCGCATCAGTATCTTTGGGGATTTTATTTTGACACAGGATCTCATGAAGCTCAGGCTGGCCTCAAACTTCTTGTGTAGCTGAGGATGACCTTGAACTCCTCTTGATATTCCTGCCTCCACCTCTGGAGTAGCAAGGTTACAGTCATGTGCCACCACATGGGGTTTTGTGCTTTGTTTTGTTTTTAATGTGGTGCTGGGAATCAAACCCAGGGCCTTGTGCATGTTGGGCAAACACTCTACCAACTGAGCCACATCCCCATGTCCACGATTTCTTTTCTAACCAATCATATAAAGAGAAGTGATTCTCTTTGTGTTTGTATCAGCTCTTTGGCTCTGCCTCCAGTAAGGCCTCTTTGGACCCTGTGACATCTGTAACCCATTTGAACCATTCTGTAAGACACACTCACACACGTATAGATACTAAACACATATATTTGTGTACATGTATGTGAGAGATACTGTGTGAAGTACAATATGTGACCTGAGAGCTGATATTGCTAATTAATATTAGAATAAAAGATCTTGAGGGTGCCTCCAGCTATCAAGGGAGATCTGGATTACTGGGTAAACTGCAATCAACAGAGCAGGATATGAAGTCATTGTTACTCATCTTTGAACAAGAGTGTCCTTGAGACTACTGGGTCTCCCTCTCCCAAAGCCTCCCTGAAGCTTTTATTTGGTGGGGTGGGGGGCTCATGACTTCTGCCAGCTCTGTTCACAGCAGACACTTCCCTTCTAAAAGAAAAGAAAAAAAAACATTTCTTTTTAGAGGTATGGATATGCAGGGGGGGGGACACAATAACAACAAAATAATGCCCCAGCCTCCAGGGATAGTGCTTCATCAGTAAGAAGTAACGAGTCTCAGGGGTAGACAGCCTTCCTCAATTAATCAATAACAGCAGCAACAACAACCACACCTCCAAGAGAAAGCCCTTTGCCCCCTTTCCCTCAGCTCTCTTCTTCCTGTAACTAGGAAGCAGGCATAGCCTGGAGCAGCAGCAGCTGTCTTGTGATCATGAGGCACTATGTATGGTCAGAGGTCAGAGGTCACCCAAAAAGGGTTAAAAGCTAAAGGAAGAGTCAGTCTAAATTGGTATGCTGAGAATTCCCTCTGACTGAGTGGAGCTGTCTGACCATTTGGTTGTTCCCTGAGGCAAGCAAGCCTTTCACTCAGCCATCCAAGCCTTGAAACTTGAAGTCAGAAGTTCCTCTTGACTATTGTTTCCTTGGAGATTCTTAGGGCTCTGTTCCAATTTGTAATATCCCTCACATGTTCCTATGTTTGAACACATGGTCTCCAGCTGGTGACGCTGTTTTGGGAAGTTATGAACTCTTTAGGAGGTGGAGACACAGCCGAAGGAAGTGGAACTTTGGGGAACAGGCCTTAAGGCCTAGAGCTTGGCCCCACTTTCTCTCCTGTCTACTTCCTGACGTGCCCAGATGTGCAAAGGCAGCCTCACACTTTTGCCACCACAACCACAGCCTTTTCTACCTTCACACTTTCTTGTGAGTTCTTCAAAAGTGTCCTGAGTTCCCTGCTTCCATGCCTCAGAATATGCCGTTCCCCCTTCCTGACCTCTTTCTGCTTGCTTGCTTTATTTATTTATTTATTTATTTATTTATTTATTTATTTATTTATTGCCTTGCTGGTGGTAGAGCCCAGGGCCTTGGGGAGGCTAGTCAAGTTCCCTCTTGTAGGGATTCAAAGTTGAATTTTTAGACCACTGTGAGCTTTCCTGGCTGGCACAGTGCTAATCCCCAGTTTCATTAACCATATACGCTGTTACCCACACATTCTCTGCTATTCTGTGTGTCTTAAAAAGCTGACATGTTGGATATAATCTCTCTCTGCCACCTCCACACAAAGAATTGGTAACTCTAACTCTTCTCTGCTCTTTCCCTAGTATAATAAATCCAGACTCTCTTTCAAGTAAAAACTCCTTTGATGATTAGCCTTTAGAAACAATCTCCAGAAGGCTCCCTTCATGTTCCTTAATTAGGTACCTACTATTTGAACTTTTTACCTATAACCCCTTGAGAGGAAACTTTCCCTAATAAAAGATGAGCTCCCTCTTTCAGTGGTGCACTGTGCCAGTTGGACTTCGCCCTGTGAAGTCAAGTGTCGTAGTCAGTCACATGCCGCTGGGATGAATCTCCAAGCCAAGAAGTGTTGGGAGAAAAGGATGTATTGAAGTAACAGATCCAGGGGAAGTTCCGTAATGATGAAAGAGGCTGGCCCCCTTTCACAGTTCCAAGCAGAGAGAGAAACCCATCACCAGCAACTCCAAAGCCAGCAAGCACGCTCCAACACTCAAACTCAAAAAACAGCAGGAACTCCAGGCTTAAGCTCAGACTGCTCTTTGCATATGTCTAGTTGGAATTCCAGGCTTACCCCAGAAATACCTTAGGACTGGAGCCTAGGATCTGGACAAGGGGACATCCCATCCAGCCAGGCAGCAGGAGAAAAACTTTAATAAACTCTTGACTCTATTGGGGGACATTCATTCAAGCTACACATCAACCAATCACAAACTGTATAGAATGTGTTCAATAAATTACCACTGAATAAATTGGCAATTTACCATTGTGAAGTGCTTTGAGAAAGACATGTGGTGCTACAAGAGCTCCTATCACAACTGCCCATGGGTCTGAGAGGGTGTTGTGGAGCACTTCTCCGGGCATGACATGATCTTTGAACTCTCAGCAGCTGTGGTTACCCAAAGGAAAACTGCATACGATTAAACCCATTAACAATTCTATTATGGGAGGTGAGGCCCATGAGCTCCCAACCCTTTTCAGAGATTTATAAGCAGTTAATGAGGCCCTACCCATCCCTGAGAATCTCTAAATGACTAAGGTAATATATCTTTTTAAATATCTTTTTAAAAATATCTTTTTAAAAATTATTTTTATCGAAAAATTTAAAAGATAAGCATACTGAAAATTGTCATATTCCCATCAAGTAACCCTCAGTGAGGGTATCTGTAATCACTGTGGGGTCATGAAATTAATAGTTGGTTCATATCAGAACAACAGTGTCTCACAGTACACCTTCCCACCCCGAGACTCTTACATTCTGTCCGCTTCCTCTTCCGCAATGTTCCCTGAGCTTTGGAGGGCATGTTATAAACCACCTTTAGTGTTATGTTCTCAGAAGCTCTGGTTTTCTGTTTCAATGAATTTTGGGTCTTCTCAGTGTCTACTGTTCTCTCCTTGGTGGAAGCTCTCTGGAGAGCAGGAGAGCAGCTGGGTCTTCTCTATTCAACGAGTTTTACATGTCTTTATTTTATTTTATTTTTTTGCTTCTGTGTGGATATGGTGTGTGGGGGAGGGTATATACACATGTACATACTTGCCTGTAAGGGTCACTTTTCTGCAGTGGCCAAAGTAGAACATCAGGTGCACACTCTATCACCTCTGCCTCTTCTTGTTTTGAGCCAGAGTCTCTTTTTACTGACTCTGAAGCTTGCGGATCTCCCATGAATGTCAAGTCCCTGCTCCTTTGTGGGACTGGGGTTATAAACACTTATGGCCATACTTAGCTGCTGTATATGGGATCTGGAGAACTTGGGCAGTCTTGGGCTCCTTTAGGCCCTCATGTGTGCACAGGAAGCTCACTTAACTGCTGAGCCATCTCTCCAGTCCTTACATGTCTTAAATGGACCAGCAGTGGCGAAACTGAAGCACAGGTAGCTGAGAACCACCTAGGTCACAGGCTGGCATGTGGGAGCAAAGCAGGGTGGGAGGAAGAGATGAGCACATGGAGACCAGAGAACAACCTGTGACCCCTGCCGTAGGGCCCAGCAGAGAAAAATGGGGTGGTCAGGGCTTAGAAGAGATGCACGCTTATCACTATCTTATGCAAGTGAGCACTGGTGGTGAGATTTTTTTTAAGTCTGTAATGTCTACTTGTACTTTTTGAGGCATGAAAGTTTGTGTGTGTGTGTGTGTGTGTGTGTGTGTGTTTGTGTGTGTGTGTGTGTGTGTGTGTGTGTGTGTACACTCAGACCCCACATGCCTGGAGGTCATCAAGGGTCTTGGTGACAGCTGTCTCTGCGCTGTGTGGGCAGACACCAGATGAGACACGATGAGGAATGTGTGAAATCTGAGGCCTGGCAGACAGGAAGTCTAGGCTGTGCTTTGGGATACTTGGCTGCAAAGGGAAGGAGAGAGAAAGGCTGTGGACATGTGGAGAGGAGAGTCTCTTCCTTTTAAGAAATCAGACAACTGGGGCTGAGGAGTTGCCCATTCAGTAAAGAAGGAGCACAGGAGGTCCATCCCCAGAACCACGTGAAAAATCAAGGTGGTGGCCCATACCTGTAACCCCAGTGCCGGGGAGGCAGAGACGAGAGGATCCTTAGGGTTCACTAGACAACCAGTTTAGCCTAGATGAGCTCCAGGCCAATGAGAAAGACAGTTTCAAAAATAATAAAACAAAAGTAGATGATCTAGTTTAGGATGATACCTGAAGTTATTCTTTGGCTGCAACACACACACACACACACACACACACACACACACACACACACACACTCCCCTATACACACAGAAAATTTTTGAAAAAGGAAAAAGAAACCAGACAACTGAGGCTTCCCAAGTCTCCCTCACTTCTGTCCTCTTTCTCTTACCCCAAGGGTAATGGCTACCAGGGACTTCCTGCCTGTTATTGTCATCCATGTTTTGATCTATTCATTACATATTTACTTATCCAGAAATGCTAAAGTACCATGTGCTGGGTTTCCCTCCTTAGGAAAATGGTAAGATACTAACTTTCCCTATCTTCCAGAAACACACTTCCTTGCTCCATACGCTAAGATGCACTGCGTATGTAAATGTGAACCCAAATTATTGGCTTTCTAGAATCCTTCTGCATTTATATCTCCTCTTATTTCCCTGTTCTGATGTACTGTGCTATAAGCACATGATAATGACACGGAGCCCATTCCTGGCCCACTCCTCTGTGTCCGGGCACCTACATTTTTCCTGTAGGTTGGATGGATGGTCCACAAATACCTTCACTGTTATGGGAGACACCAGATACAAGGTCAGGAGCAGTGGGAGCAAGTCCCTCTGCATCCAACACGTTTCTCACTAGCCTGAACAGACCTCAGCCAGCTAACTAAAGGACACTCTGACTTCAGGTACGTGTGCAGTGTGAAGGGAGAAGAACCGAATGGGAGCTAACAAGCAGCATTAGCTGTCAGGATAAGACACGTCACCCTCTCAGACTTCTTTCTCTATTCCACACTTCCTGCCCCTATCTACCTCAGGACTCCTACTTCCTTCTCTGGTTGTCAGATAAATTAGCATCCTTTAGCCTTTTCCACTACAAATCAATCTCAAATCTTTTCCTCTCTTAGGCTCTGGGGATTGAACCCAGGGCCTTGCTACATAACTCAGGCAGGAATTAAACTCACTCTGCAACTCAGGCAGCCCTGAACTCTCAATCCTACCACCTTAGTCTCCCACGTTTCAGGGTTATAAACATATTCCACCAGGACCAGCTCTTTAGAGATTTTTCACATTAATTTATACTATTTTGAATGCTGTTCTACCTTACTCAGATACAAGGAATAGTCCTGAGACCAGAAGACAGGGGAAAAGAAAATTCCAAGCCAGGCATGCATTTAGTAAATTAAAATGTCTAAATCAGAGTGAGTAGTGGAGGGAGGGAGCTACATTCATAGTGAGAAGTTCAGGAGCATCGAAACTGGAGCCCAGAGCTAATGACATTATATGAATAGTGAAACAAAGAACACAGATTGCTCCAATGCCCTGTTTTATTATTGTATGTTCATTCAAGGAACGTAACAGAGGACCAGACACACACATGTCGCCTCCACATTTAGTTTTCCTCATTAGAAAGAAGCCAGTCAATTGCATTCCAGGGTCTCACATCTCTGCCTCGGGCAAGTGTTGAAGGGGACAGGTGTACAGGGACTTCAGGAGACCTTAAGCTGACTCTAGAGAGGGTGAAGAGTTGTGGCATACTCCATTGCTGGGTTGGCATGGTCTGAGGAGGTGTCTGGGTTGTGGAGGAGGTATAGAAGTCACACAGAATCAGGGCTCCAGGAATAGTGAGGATGTTGGTTAGGAACTGGGACAGAAGCCTGTGAAAACCATGGGAAGCAGGCCGCACCTGTAGGTAAGAAAAGTCATAAGAACACGAGGCTCTGGAGGACTTGTGAACTGAAGAAGGTAAAAAGTCGATGGCTTAAAGGGAATGTTAGAGGGCTGAAGAGATGGCTTAGCGGTTAATGTGCTTGCCTGCAACGTAGAAGGACCTGAGTTGGATTCCCCAGTGCCCATGTAAAGCCAGATACACAAGAGGGCGCATGTGTCTGGAGTTCGTTTGCAGTGGCTGGAGGCCCTGGCATGCCCATATATTCTCTCTCTCTCTCTCTCTCTCTCTCTCTCTCTCTCTCTCTCTCTCTCTCTCTCTCTCTCTCAAATAAATAAATAAAATATTTTTAAAAAGAGAATGTTAGAGACAAGCCACCTTTGACCAAGTCCCTCCCACTACTGTGACAGTAGAGGACCCTGGGGAGAACCAGCTGGGCATCAAGAAAAGTTGATGCTGACACCTGCGGAGATGTTTGGGTGAAGAAAGTGCCTGCCTTCAAGTACGAGGACCTGAGTTAAGACTCCACACACACGTAGAAATCAGGTGTTGTGATGTGTGCTGGGAATGTGGAGACAGGAAGATCCCGGGACTCACTGGATAGATACTCTAGCTGAATCACTGAGCTCTAGGTTCAATGTGAGATCCAATCTCAAAAAATAAGGGGGAGAGTTACTGAGGAAGGCAGACATTGACCTCTGACCTCTACACGCATGTTCACACATGAGCACCCACATGTAATATGAACATGTACACACACACACAAGTTACTGTTGATCAGACCCCTTTGAGGTCATTAATATTAAGGAGTAACATAAAGCAAGGAAAATGGCAGGAGCATAAACCAGAAGTACTAGCTGCGTGCATCACCAAGTGAGTTAGCAAAGAGCTGGGGCTAGGGTAGGATTGCTTTAGATGGCACCAAGTGAGTGGCTGAGGAACCCCTGAGATGCCCCTCCAGGTCTTTCTAAATCTGACGTTTCCTAAGGGAGGTCTGTGCCAGCAAAGCTCACCAGATCCACAAACTGAAGGAGGCTGAGATGGAAATCACATGCTGCGGGGAGAGAATCAAGACCCTAAATGACTGTCATATTCTGGAGAAATAGGCTAGATCCAGTTAGAAGAAGACCAGCTAGGGATAAACACCATCTGTGGCTCTTGGAGCTATAAAATCCACCCATATGGGTAAAAGAGGGAGATCAAGTTTATACCTTGGTGGACAGTGTTCCCAAGGATGGCACTGAAGGTGCCTCCAGCCTCAATGTGCATGTACACACATGCACTTATATGTGCACACACACATAAAGACTCATACATGCACAACAGAGAGAGAGAGAGAGAGAGAGAGAGAGAGAGAGAGAATCCCACAAAACAGCCTTAATCTACTTCTCTGGGTTTGAGGAAACAGAAGAGAATTTAAATGTGCTTTTTCATGAAAAATACTATAGCTATATATATTTCTTAATCTTTGGTTTCATTCTAAGCAATAATGCTATAAGTGTTTTAATTTGTCTTTAATACATCAAAAATCCATGTCTCCTAGAGGTCACAGTTTACATGAAATTGAGCAGGACATGTGAGAAACAAAACACCTCAATAAGGAGTTCAACCTTCTGATTGGGATGAAAGAAAGAAAGAAAGAAAGAAAGAAAGAAAGAAAGAAAGAAAGAAAGAAAGGAAGGAAGGAAGGAAGGAAGGAAGGAAGGAAGGAAGGAAGGAAGGAAGGAAGGAAGGAAGGAAGGAAGGAAGGAAGGAAGGAAGGAAGGAAGGAGAGGGAAAATTGCTTTCATTTTACAGCAAAACAATTGTGAGTAATTTTTAAAATTACAACTTTTCATTAACAAGTCAGGTCTGAGGTTGCAGAATAATCAACTCACACAAGATCTAGGAAAAACAGAACTTCAAGGAGAAATGGGACAAAGGACTTGCTTACTGGAAACACCATGCTTAAAAACTGAAAGGAATCCTAAAATTTTAATGAATAGCGGATGGTTGAATATGCACTAATGTGTGGACCTGGCCCTGGAAATAAGAGAATACCAGAAGTATTTGATGCTCTTATCTTAGTCAGGGTGACTGAAGCAGTAACAAAACTTATGAATGAACTGAAAGTTTGCTAAAAAATGTAGGTAGGAAGGGTATTCATTTCCAAACATTAGCCCCAGCTACACTCAACTTTGGTCAGAGAATTTTCTTTTTGCAGTGAGTGGTGGTTACTGTGGAGACTCAAAATTGGTGGGCTGGGGAGATGCCTCAGTGGTTAAGATGTTTGCCTGCAAAGCCTAACAACTCAGGTTTGATTCCCCAATACCCACATAAAGCCAGATGCACAAAGTAGCACATGCATCTGGAGTTCATTTGCAGGGCCGGAGGCCCTGACCTACCCATTATCCCCCCCTCTCTGTCCATATATATTTTATTTGCATATTTATTTACTCTTTGAAAAAATTAGTGAAAGTGCTGAGAATAAATGACTGTTGAATACTCAACCCTAAATGAGTTAGGCATCTCCCCAGCCCACCAATTTTGAGTCCCCACAGTAACCACCACTCACTACAAATGAGTTTAGGGTTGAGTATTCATTCTGTAATCATTCTTTCCAAGGCTCGGGCAACATTGCAGAAGAAGGGGCAGAAAGAATGTAGGAGCCAGAGGATAGGGAGGTGTGCTATAGAATGCCATCTTTTGGACATGATGTGGCCATTGCACTCATGAACTCACAGCAGTTGTGGTTACAAGACCTGCACAAGGTTTAGTCCACCAGAATTCCATCATGGGTGGTGGAAGGACTCATGAGGCACCATCAATCCCAGAAGAGCCATTGGAAATCAATGGTTACTTGGAGAGAGGGAGACATTTTCTTCAGTGGTATATTCATTGGTTGAGTTGCACATGCTTCAATAAATGACCTTCCCTCCACATGCTCATACAAGCAACCCTAATTTAAACTCAGTGAAATCACACACACACACACACACACACACACACACACACACACACACGCACGGGGGGGGGGGGATATGACTAAGTGGGAAGAATAAGGGGGGTCAGAATAAATGGGAGGGGACAAGAGAAGGTAAATAAGGTGGTTATGATCAAAATACATTTTATACATATATAAAATTCTCAAAGAAATAAAATAAAATTTTGAAATTAAAATTTAAAAAAAAAACCTACTAGCTAAATGTAGCATCCATTTCTCTGTGACAGTTAATCCTCTTTTTTTCCTACTTGACTAGATTTAGAACTAACCAAGAGGTGGAGAGGCATGCCTTGGGTGTGTCTGTCAAGGCATTTCTAGGGGATAACTGAGGGGAGAAAACAACTCTGAATGGGACAGCACCATACCATGAACTGAGGGTCTGGGTGAAATAACAGGGAGGAAAGGGAGAGATCCAGGTGAACCCTAGCACTCTCTGCTTCCTGGCCCACTATGTCATGAACAGATCTGATCCACTATGCCTTCCCCACCATGATGGGCTGAAACCTCAGAACCTGTGATTCAAAATATGTCCTCCCTCCCTTGTATTGTTTCTGGGGTATTTTGTCACATCAATGAGAATAGTAACACATGACCTCTAAAATATATCTGGCTTTTAAACAAAAAAAGTACAAGACACACAAAGAAATAAAATTGAAAAACAAGGCCAGGTTTTAAGATAGCAGAGATGTTGATTCTCTCACATCAGACATAAAAAATAATGATGATGATTTTAAGAGAGAGACAGAAGAGCTAAGAATGACGCTCAAGAGTAGAGCATACTCAAAGCACAGGGAAAAAAAAGTTTCAACAGAAAAAGTAGACTATTCAGGGACTTCAACAGAAATGTGGAAATTTTAAGAAAGATTCAAGTGGAAATGATAAAAATATTAAATGTGCTAATAGCTGGAGGCTGAAGTAGAAGGATCTCTGTGAGTTTTGAAACCAGCCTGGGCTACAGAGTCAGTTTCAAGTCAGCCTGGGCTAGAGTAAGACCCTGCCTTAAGAAAAAATAAGCTAATAAAGTTGAAAATTCTTCCAATAGATTTAATAATGTCATCAGTAATCAATATAGATGGAGAGACTATCTTAAACACTGGTCAATATAAATGAAGCAGACTAATACACAAAAAGAATGAATGAAGGAGTCTGTAGAATATATAAAAGCTATAAGACAATATCAAATAGTCAAATGTATACATATTAAGATCACAAAAGAATAGAAATAGAGAAGAAAAATATTTGAAGACAAATGCTTAAATTTTTCTGAAGCTAATAACAGACACTACGCTACAAATCAAAATTCTCTAAAAACACAAAATAGAATAAACATCCAACCCTCCCCCTAAAAATCTAGACATATCAAATTTTACATGTTGAAACACAAATGCACAAGATAAATATCTTAAAGGTAACCACAATATACAGAAGAAAACACATAGGTCTATGGAAGACTTTTCATTAAAAACTATACAAGTCAGAAGACAATAGAATTACATATTTATAGAGCTGGAAGGAAAGCTTATTATCTCTGAGTTCTACAGATAATAAAATCTTTCAAAATGAAGGAGGAATAAAAACATGTTGACCAAGTAATAAAAATAAAAGTTGTGGGCCCACTTGCCATCCAAAAACTGTTAAAAGGACATTTTTTCAGCATTCTTTCAGCAAAATGGCCCATGGACTCAGGTTTACGTAGTGAAATCAGAAGTGCTGTAATGTTATAAAGCAGCTGTTGTCAAAAAATATCTATGGTTAATTTATATCTAAACAAGGGGAAAAACAGAATTTTCCAGCAAAGGAAAAGATAGTCACTAGCTTAGGCTTCTTCATCCACATGCAGTCTCTGTCCCTGTTTCCTTTCTTGCTGTTGCTGTTGTTCTAATTGGTTATTTTGTATGTTTTAGAAAAAAAATGTAAGAATATTTTGTGTTTGCAGGCCATGCAAGAATAGGCTACAGGGATTGCCACTTCTAGGAAGATGAGATAGAAGAAAATTCCCCTATTCCTCCTGTCAAGTCTATTTAAGACCCCTGGACATTTTATATAAAACAGACATCAGAAGAATGTGACAGCAGAGAGAAGAAAAGAGACGCCCTCAGCATCCAAGGAAAGACATGGTAGCATATCCTGTGGATTTTCTTGTGTCATAAATTCCAGAATTATAGTCAAAAAAGCTGGAGGTTAGAAAAAATGGCACGAAAAATTTTAAAGCTCAAGATATGATTTTGCCAAAGGACCAGAAGAGGGGCTTCTTGCCAAAATGGAAACCCATAACCGTGATTCCATAGTTCAGCCAAACTCTACAGAAAATCTCATGGTCCCACTTCACTGATACCAGCCAGGCCTGGTGGAGAGGTCAGCCTGCCACCTAGCTGCAGCTACACTCTCTAGGCCCAAGCCTAAGTGGTGACAGAACAGGCTGAGCCTGCATCCAGGACTCCATCTCCTGAGCAGCGAGGTGGTCCCACCATGGAGACAGTGTGGGTGCCTGACCTCCATCCTCCTCTCCCCTGGAGTATTTTCAGTTGCAGATGAGTTCAACATCATAACTTGGACTACTAACCAGCAGTAAAGTGAGCAGCGCCCCATGGACATGGTTGAGGCCCCAAAGCGTCAGGAACTTGGCATCTCTACTCCTTCCAGCAAAGGCCTGGTAAAGAACCAAAGCACCAGCCACCCATTACCACAAAGAACCCTTCCCTCTGCATGAACAATGAGGTGTTAGTAACCCTAGACTTTACCCTTCATTAGTGATATGGGCAAAAGCTGCTTTTCTCCATGCTGGGGTACAGGCTCTAGAGACCACAAAATGTAAGTGAATGAGAGCCAGACTCTCATACAATGGTGTCAAAACCATCGGATTTCAATTGAATGTCACCGATCATGGCCAGAACCATTGATATCTGGGATATCATTGGTTCCTTGATATCTCAACGTGGATGAAAACAGACAAGTAATAGACACCAACCCTCTAATGATGGAGGGGTTTGAATTATCTGGGAAGGAGTCATTATGGAAGTTCTTTCATGGATCACTGTACACATTCATGGAGCAAATGAAAAGTAAGGGTCAATGGAGAAACAAAGGATATAAAGAAAGGTAAATCAGAAATCATAGAACTACCCAAGGTCCATCTTCCCTACAGAGAAAATTCAAAGTCATCTTGGGCTACATGTGACCCAGTCAGAAAGAAAGGAAGGAAGGAAGGAAGGAAGGAAGGAAGGAAGGAAGGAAGGAAGGAAGGAAGGAAGGAAGGAAGGAAGGAAGGAAGGAAGGAAGGAAGGAAGGGTTAAAGAAAAAATATTAGAATCTGTAAATTTGAAGGATTTGAAGGTAGGTTAAGAGAAGCTATCCTATCAGAACTACAGAGACGACACACAATAAATAAATGGAACTACTACTTAATATTCTTGTCACTAGATTTGCGAAAGAAGAAAAGAAAAACTACTTGAGGCTAAAATAGCTGGGAAATTCCCAAATTGGGTCAAAAAAAAGATTCATAAAGTTGAGAGAATGCCAAATGAAATAAACCCAAATAATTTGCTCCAAAACATAGTATAGTCAAATTTCTGAAAAGTGAAGATGAAGAGAAAAAATATCCCCAAAGCAGCAAAAATATTTTCACCAACCAGAAAGGACAGATTTCCCAACAAAGCCACAGAAGAAATGCCATAACATTTTTCAAGTACTGAAAAAAAAATCTTCAGAATAAAAATGAAATCAGGGCACTCTAAGATAGAGGGGGAAAAAAACCCTTAAAAATTTCTACATAAACCTTTTGTTTAATAAATAAAGACTTTTCCTGGCTTGGACTTTAAAAGCACATTTACAGATAAGGAAAACTTCTAGGCCCCTCCAACAACATCCTCCAGCAAGGTTCCATCTCCTCAATTGCCACCAGCTGAGGACCAAGCATTCAAAACACATGAGTTCATGCTGTTCCTCTCACAATAAGCCTATACTTTCACTACTACTACCCCATGTCTTACTCAATTCTCTGTTTAAGACACAAAGAATCTGGACATCGCATCACAGGACACCATAAGATTTCCTGAAGTCACACAACCACACCAACCTCTGAGTCACTTCCTCTCTCCCACATGACCACCAGATCTGACCCTGACTTTCCTCTCCTCGAAGTCCCTTAGAGGCTTCCTGTGGTAGTATCATACAACTGACCCCTAAAGAATTAGAATTTCCCCACTCTGAGGGTCAAAGAGGTCCCAGTAGGAGAAGGTCAGCCCCCTCCAGGAAGAGATCTCTCACCGTTCTGATGATGCATCTCAACAGCTAAACCTTCAAGGACACATTTCCTGGCTGATGGTCCATCTGTTGTATATATTATAACACTGCTGAGACAGTTTAGGGATGACAGGGCCCCAACAGTAAAAGCAAGGAATATCCTGGAGCCTATAGGGAAAGAATTTGGGTCATCCTTACCCAATCTCCTCTTTGCTAGAAACCAGGAATATAAGGAGAGAATCCAGCTTTCCCTTATCACTTACTTTCTTTCCTAGAAGAGAAAATTAAGAAATGAGATCACTCCTCTTCATAAAAATTTGGTGGCTCCCAGGCACCTGGAGTTGGGGCTAAACTAACCAGTTCAACCCCATCCTGTAAACTCCCAAAAAACCATAAGGTCTGAGTCTCTAGGTGGGCTTTTTCCCATTTTCTAGGAACCCCTTTGTGATGGTTAAGTTTATTGTCAACTTGACCTGTTTAATAATCTACAGTAATCTTGGTTGAGTCTCTGAGTTTGCCTGCAGAAAGGATTGACAAAAGAAGGAGGTCCCTTCTTTAGAGTGAGCCCTTCCCCCCAGTGGGTGGGCCTTCCAGAAGGGGACTGGATATAAGGAAGCTTGAAGGGAAGGAACCTCTCTTCCTTCCTTCCCCAGCTGCTGGTGCTTGTCATGACTTGCACTCATATCCTGCTCTCCTACCCTTCCTGGACATTGGAACCCAGTTTCCTCAGCCTCACATCGTGGACTGAAGAGCAGTCGCTCCCCAGGGAGGCCTTCCAGCCTTCAGTGCTGGATTGGGACTGCTGAGGCCTCCAGCCACGTGGACTGAACAGCTACTGGTTTCTTCACCCATGGGCCTGCAGACTGCTGTTGTTGGACAGTCATAAGCTACCCCAATAAATTCCCTTTTACTACAATTCATTCTATCAACTCTAGAGAACCCTGACTAATACCCCCTTCTTGCCTCCTCTTGGACAGGAGTCTGTATTCTTTCCTTTCCTTAAGCTTTATAAGTACTGTCTCTATAATCTTTATACTAAAATCTTCCTAAACTTTATTCTCTGGTCTGTGGGTTCCATTCACCAAAATTCATAAGACAAGAACCCAGAAGTCATTAATTCAATAGAAACATTGTGTGACTGTGAGTGTCCAGAACCTTAGTGATTACCCACTCAAGAGCTAAGAGGCTCCATTGCTCTCGAAGACACCCCAAAGTCCTGTATCACTACTGCAGGAAAGGCAGAGAGGAAGGAAAGATTTTGCTCTCCTCCATTCTGATCAAAACTGTAAATAAAGAGTATGGGGAGAGTGCGGAGTCCTTGGTCCCCTGGCATCTGGATCCTGCCTCACTGAGAAAGGAAAAAGTAGGGCAGAGAGTGCGGTGCATGAAAGATGTGAGATTAGCATGCAAAAAGGACCTGTTGGCAGAGAGGGAGACCGCAAACCTCCCTCACTGCAGCCAACATATCCACAGAGCATGCAGGAGAAAAGCCTGCTGGGAAAGCTCACACTAAGCAAATGACCCATCAAAGTGAAATGGTCTATTTCCTTCCTTGTCTCTCCAGCTGATTAATGGAACAGAATGGGGAAAGGCAAACCAACAAGAATTTATTTACACAGGGATATGACAACCCTGGTGAACACTGGACTCTTGATACCAGAGTTTGCCAACCATGAGGGTGTGAAGGCATTACGGCACTGTTGGTGGCAGCAGGTTCACCAACCAATAGGACAAAATGGTGGTGGTGGTCACAGCTTTGACTCTTCCTGGGATTGGTGGTTTGAATGTAAATGCGTGTCCCCCATAGTCACAGGTATTTTTGATAAAGCTTCTTACTTAGTCTCCAGAAGGCTGTGAATAAATGAACAATGATTTAAAATAAATATTGTTTATTTATTTAGTTAGTCCTCCTCATTCACTGTGGAGGGGGTGTGTGGCTCTATGATGAAGTGAGCCAGCTGCTTCCACCACGAAGGAGCTACCCTGGAATAAACCTTCCCTCCTATAAGCTGCTTCTGGTCAGATCTTTGTTCAGCAACAACAAGGTAACTGCAAGAGCAGACCTCAGGATCCCTGTCAAGAGGAAGTCCATTGAGTGTTACACCTCTAAGCTCTTGGCAGACCTCAGGAACTGGAACCACCCACAGGAGCAGGTCTCATCAGTGGGAGCCAGAGGCTTCGGGGTATCAGTCTCCTCTGAATCAAGAACAGTGGTAGATCCCTGCCTGAAGCAGAAGCAAGGAGCTGCCCTCCCTCTGAGGCAGGAGTGTGTACAGATCACAGGCGCAGATTGGTGCCCCAAGCACAGGAGGCTCTCAAAGACAGAAACAGGTCTGACACCTGAGCACAAGTGATTTGGGGGGCCAGACACAAGCACATAAGGCCCCCGAGGGAAGTCCTCCTTCTTCTGCAAGACTTCTCACTTTGCTACCGATTAAGACTGCAGATCAAATGAGATGGAGGGTTTGAACACGGGGATTGATATAGACCCAGGCGGCCCTGAGAGGTTACACAAATTAGATGAAAATCAAGAGGACCTATCAAGAGAGCCTGTCAGCCTGCCAAGAGTTCAAAGCTCCTCCTTTCTGTTACCATGGTGAACACCATGCACCTGTGCTAGTCGGTGTCTTGTGAATTTTGACAAATGAAACCCACGGACTAGAGGGTAAATTTAGACATAGTTTATTACCGAGTTTCTAGAAATGGGGGCTTCTAGAGCTTAAGAGAAGGAAGGAATAGAGAGCTCCCACCCAACTGAGCCAGCTCATTCAGAAAATGAGAAGCCCACCTAGAGACCCAGATCGGGGTCTTTTAAGGGAGTCTACTGGATGGGGACTGAAATGGTCAGCTCAGTCCTGAAACCAGATGTCTGGATATCAGCAGGATCTCAGGAAGGGTGCAATTCTTTTACATTCCTCGCTCTTCCGGGGAGAAAGAGGTAAGACCAGAGCACTTATTCGTCTCCTGGAGTGAGGTTTTAGGGGAAAGGAGATAAGGGAAAAAAGGGAAACAGATTCTCCTTTACAGGCCCAAGGATATTCTTCACTTCTACTTTCTACTGTCACCTCAACTGTCTCCCTGTCTCAGTACCCCCATTTTGCTGTAGGCATGCTGGGATTACAGAAGCATGTCACAGTTTATGGCTTTTATGCACATGGGGCCTGGGGATCTGACCTCAGGTACTACTCATGTCTGTGCAGCACTGAGCCATCTCCTCAGCCCTGGACCGGTTCTCTAGCTCAATGAACTGTGTCCTCTTTGACTCCTGTCCACATGACCCTGTCCAATTCCTCGTTCCAGGGCACAAGAACCTGAAAAGTCCCATTGGGCATGCACGGGACTCTGATGTCCAATAACACCACCAGCTTCACCCCATGCTCTCCTTAACAGGAACCTTCTTCATCTTTCCCCCCACCTTTGAACCCAGGCTCCCTAGAAACCCTTGCTTCTGGTCCTCCCAGGGATAGCTCCAAGCACCTACCTATCCACCTTAGTTACGCTTCCCAGAAGAGCCAGGGAAGCGACTGCCTTCTCCACAACACTTAGCTTCTTTCCTTGCCTGTATCTTCTCTCTGCATCACACTCCAGGTCAGCAAGATGAGATGAATGAAAGCTTATTTCTTATTTCTGCACCTCTTGAAAGGCAACCAAAGCAACACCCAGACAGAGCTTCTCAGTGGATATTTGTAGATGTAAAGAAAAAAAAGAGGGAGAGAGAAAACAGAAGTGAGGGGAGGGAGAAAGAAAGGAGCAAGGGAAGTCAGGGTGGGGGAGGGTAGAGATAGAAAAAGACAGCAAAGGAAACAGAGGGAGGAACAGGAGAGAGAGAGAAGTAGCTGGGTGTGAATGTGAAACTCATCAAATAGACCCTTTGACCTCACAGCATGGGATCAGACTTGACCTCGAAGGCTTATTTCTCCAGTAAACTCATCAGAGCCTGAGAAGCAAGTTCAGACTCAGGCCATGAAGCCAAGAAATGAAAGGCCTCCCATGCAATTTAAGCCTCTTTTGTTATCCAAATTAGTCCATGACAGACTGAAGCATAATGAGGCCCATGCATTCTTCAGGGACCGGGGTGCAGGGGAGATCCCGGCAGGGAGCAAAGAGCCCAGCCCTCCAGGAAAAGGCCTCTGTTTTCTTGGGCAGTACCAGCTTCCTTTGAAAGGAGAAAGGATTCACAGTAATCATTTTTCCCTATCCTAGAACCAGACAACTTGCTCTAAATTGCTGCAGAGTTGAGATTTCCAAGTTTCCAGGCTACACAGGCACCGCAGCCCTTTCAAAGGACTGACAATTACACCTTCTGAACCTGATCCTCCCAGTGCTGGGCGGGGACAATCTCTCTCCTCGCCCACCATCTGCTGTCATGCCAATTTGAAAGCAGCCTGTAACTACAAACCAAAAGGGCTGTTCACAAAGGCTTGGGGTAAACAGACAAAAGGAGACTTCAGCTCTTGCTTGGCTCACTTGGGAATGTTGGATTTTTGAAGTGGGAGTTCCCAGAAAACAGCCACACCTATGTTAGAGACTCTACAAGGCTGATGAATTAGAACTAATTTCCTGATAGTGGGGAGTTGGGATGTTGCAGATCCAGAGTCAAATTATCTAGGGCTCTCTTCAGCCCCCTTAATAGCTATTTATTACCCACCTCTGTGTGTCTTTGAGAGTGACAGAACCATTCTCTGCCCTTGATTAGGTTTTTAGCTCAGGAGTCAGACTGCTGAATGGTCACAGTCATACAAAACTTCCAAGGACTTGGAGGCTTCTAGGTTCTTGTCTCCTGAATTTAACAAATGAAATCCATGGACCATGGAAAGTGAGCTTTAAAAAGATTTTATTATAGAGCTTAAGAGAAGGAAACAAGGCAGAGCTCCTATATCGTAGAAGGGGTCCTGAGCAGGTAATCCACCTGGTGACTCTGGTTGGGGTTACTTAGAGGAATAAAACCATATTGGCTGGGGACGAGCTGGTCAGTCCAATTCCCTTGCTGGATGTCTAGGCACCATGTGCATCTCTTATTCCTTCATCACTAACATCTCCATGACTATTGGATAAAACCTTCTGTAATGTACTGTCATGAGCACAGCTCTGAGTTTGGAGGACATGCTCTGAAATTTCCAGGTTCTTGTGTCTCCAAACAGTGACTGGATAGAGACATGTGGGTAGAAACAGGAAGGTAGACAGTTTATTCAAGGAGAAACCGGGCTGGAGAGATGACTCAGTGGTTAAAGGTGCCTGCTTGCAAAGCTTGATGGCTCAGGTTTGATTTCCCCAGTACCTAGGTAAAGCCAGATGCACCAAGTGGTGCATGTGTCTGGAGTTCGTTTGCAGTGGCAGGAGGCCCTAGCATGCACAAGGCCCATTCTCTCTCTCCCTCTCTTTCTTTCTCTCTCCTTTTGAACATAAGTAATTAATTAATTAAAAGAGAAAGAAACAAATGTGTTTCTGGAGTCAGGTCCAGGCTCCGAAAGAGTAAGACCAGGCCTCTCTGAGCTATCATGGGTCACCATGCCATGAGTTCTTCCTCTGCACACTCTGTTTCCCAGCAGTTGGGATGGTTTCGAGTTGTCTTGTCATTTGTTTTCTCT
This sequence comes from Zapus hudsonius, assembly GCA_004024765.1. Classification (NCBI taxonomy): domain Eukaryota; kingdom Metazoa; phylum Chordata; class Mammalia; order Rodentia; family Dipodidae; genus Zapus; species Zapus hudsonius. Next base: position 1,653 of record PVHP010026987.1, on the reverse strand, counting down.
CACTTGTTAGTCTTTTGTCTTTTGACTTTTTAGTTTTTTCTCTTTATGACAACTTCATACGATATATCACGAGATAATCCCCTCCCACCACTCTCCCTTCCCCCTTCCAAATCCCTCCTCCACTGAATCCCTTCTTCTTTCCAACTAGTCTCTCTTCTATTTTGATGTCATCATTTTTTCCCTCCTATTACGCAGGTCTTGTGTAGGTAACTTCAGACACTGTGAGGTCATGAATACTATAGCCACTTTGTGCTTGGAAGACAGTTTGCTAAGCATTTCTCCCTTCCTTTGCCTCTTATATTCTTTCTGCCACTTCTACAGTGTTCTCTGAGCCTCGGAGGGTGTGATCTCACTTAGTGCTAAACACTCCACTGTCACTTCTCAGCACTTTGGTGAGTTTGACTTACCCCAGTGGTCACTGCCATCTGAAAAGAGAAACTTCTTCAACCAAAAGTAAGGGTAGCATTAGTATTTACATAAGCATAAGTATTCAGAGGACAGTTTGGTGGGTAGAATATATCCATTTATCCAGACAATAGTAGTAATTTTCCCCTAGAACTTATGACCTCCCCAGTCAGAGGCTTTTCATTAGATGGTCTGTACCAGGCAGGAATTACTTCCCATGGAGCAGGCCTCAACTCCAATCAGAGAGCAGTTGGTTTCCCCCATAACAAACATGCCACCATTGCACCAGTTGGTACACTTGGTCTGGCTGGCCAGCCATAAAGCTTGCGGGGTCATCTGCTGATTAACACCATTGATGACTTTTCTCTCCCAACAGGCTGTATATGTGTGTGTACTTGTGTGTGCTTGTGGAAACCAGAGGTTTATATCAAGTCTTGTCCTCGGTCACCCTCCACCTTATATTTTTGAGACAGTCTCTCACCAAACCAGGGTTTCACTGATTAGGCTAGACAAACTAACCAGAAAACCCTGGAGATGCCTTCTCTGCCTCCCCAGTGGGGGATGACAGATTTGTATTAGGCCCTCATGCTTACTACGCAGCAAGCATTTTATCCACTGAGCCATCTTTTCAATCCCAGATCTCACATTTCTGTTAGGAATGGGGCTGCCACTAACCCCTCAGGGCAGATTAGCCCTGAGTGAACCCAGAAGAAGCCCAAGAAGACAGCGGGGCCTCCTGGCTGTGCTCGAGCTAGAACTTGTACTTCATCTGCATGAAGTATCTGGTGGCACCTGCTTTTGTTGGGACTCTTCAAGACTAACACCCATGCCATCACAGTGACCCAGCAGACCATGTGATTACTGCAGGGAAGCATTTAGCACCCAAGTCCCATAACTTCTCAGCCTTCTGGTTAAGATCACACACTTCACATCACACACACACACATATGCACACACACGTACAAGCATGTATGCACATTTTTAATAACAAGAGAATGAAGGCTAGAAGGAAAGAGCTGCTATTGTAAAGAGGCCCCCAGAAGCTAGAGAGATGGCTCAGTGGCTAAGACACTTGTCTGCAAAGCCTAACGACCTGGGTTCGATTCTCCATAAAGCCAGATGCACAAAGTGGTGAATGTGTCTGGAGTTTGTTTACAGAGGCTGGAGGCCCTGGCACACTCACTCATTCATTTTCTCTCTCTCTCTCTCTCTCTCTCTCTCTCTCTCTCTCTCTCTCTCTCTCTCTCT
>PVHP010026986.1:0-24233 GCA_004024765.1 Zapus hudsonius | reverse complement strand
CCTCAGCCTCGTGAGCGCTGGGACGACATCTCCTCCTGGGAGGTGAGATGGTGAGGAAAACTGAGTCCCAGGGAGGTGACGGAGACCAGGTTCAAACCAGGCCGGATGGCGCCCAGCTCACATCTGTAGTCACCAGGTTGGTGACTTGAATACATGTAATTTCTTTCCAGGCAGCTGTGGCCATTTGGGTAATGGTGTGTGGCTGGCAGTGGGGCAGGGGGAGGGGGATGGCCTGGCCCTGATCCAGTGTCCCCAGAGTGGCAGGCTGAATCTAGGCCTCCCTGACCCTTTGCTGCTGTCCTCAGCTCCTTGGGGACTCCCAAAGTCTCCCCACTCCATCTGTGTCCCTTCTCCGCCTGTGGTCAGCTCAAATACCAGACAGTGCAAATCTAGGCTTTTCTCAAACATTCCTCATGCTTGAGGCCCAGCCCAGGCTAGCTGAGGTTACGAAAGCAGAGCTGGGGTGGTTGGGGCAGGGAGGGGGGACCAAGAAAGATTGAGGGGTTGGGCTGGCTCAGCTTCACCACCCCCTCCAGCTGTTTGCCCTCCCTTCTCAGGGCGGGGAAGGGGGTGGAGAGCCCCCTCATCCCCCCAAGGGAAGACCATGGGCTGTGTGTGTGTGTGTGTGGTGGGAGGTGGCCCATGCCTAGAGATGGAGGGCTGTGGTCACAGTAGATTACGGGAGGTGACTGCCTGGTTTGCATGAGCAAGTCCTGGCCGGCAGCTTGGGCACAAGGCAGAGCAGGGCTGGCTATGGTAAGGTGGGCAGGGAGGGCCTAAGGGTGGGGCCTGCCCAGCTCTGCCCACTGGCTACTGCCAGCCAAGCCTGCCCTGAAGCAGGGAAGGCTGTTGTCACCATGGTGACCCCAGGACCAGCTTAGGAACTGGCTGACTCCTCCCTCTAACCCAGCAGCTGGGCATTCTGCTGCTGGTGCTGTTCACCGGGCCCTGGCCTGCCAGCAGTATGGGGGACCCCACCTTCCCCCACCTGGGTGACAGCTTGCAGCCACCTCCAAGGGCCTGTCCCTGGCGCTGCTCCTGTCCCCGCACTGACATGGTAGACTGTGCCGGCCTGGACCTTCGGGTGTTCCCCGACAACATCACCAAGGCTGCTCGTCACCTCTCCTTGCAGGTAGGGGATGGGGTCCGAGTGATGGGCAGGGGCAGGGTCGTGGGCAGGAGGTGAGGTGAGGGGCAGTGCAAGGCCAGGGCAGAAGCAGAGACAGGGCTATGGCTTTGGGTGATAGGTTGTTGGCATGTTGCAAGTCCACATCTTGGCACTTAGGGGATAGTTCAGGGCTGACTGTGGGCTGATGGGATCATGGTTTTTAGGGTTCAGAGTCTGGTGTGGCACCTGGAGTCGGAAGCAGGAGCACTGACAGAAGTTCTAAGCCATCATGGGGTACATAGTGAGACACTGTGTGGAAAAAAAGGGAGGCTGGGAAGATGCTTCTGCAGTTCAAGGTGTTTGCTTGTAAAGTCTGCTGGCCCAGGTTCAAGTCCCAAAACATCCACATAAGCCACACATAAGAGACACAAGTGGCATAAGTGTCTAGCATTGGTCTGCAGTGGTAAGAGAGTCTACATTCATGATCACACACACACGTGTGAAAGTATATAAAAATTTAAAAACAAAGGAACCAAGTCCAGGTTCAAATCAGGCGGCCTGTAGGGTTTAGGTGCTGGGGTGGGGTGATGGGGTGTCGGGTTGTAAGGTTTAGGGTCAGCCTAATGGATTTTTTTTAAATTAAAAAAATATTTTATTTATTCATTTTCAAGCAGAGAGATACGAGAGAGAGAGAGAGAGAAACAGAGAGAGAGAGAGAGAGAGAGAGAGAGAGAGAGAGAGAGAGAGAGCGCGAGCGCACCAGGGCCACCACCTTGTGGGTCTGGCTTATGTGGGTCCTGGGGAATTGAACCCAGGGCCTTAGGCACTGGAGTCAAGTGCCTTAACCGCTGAGCCATCTCTCCAGCCCCTAATGGATGTTTTGATGGAACTTAGGGCCTCCTGAGTGCTTGGCAATCCTCTACTGCTGAGCCACATCCCCGGCTCAGGTCACACGCTGAGGCCAAGGGCTCCACGTGAATATCCCTACCTACCCCACAGAATAACCAGCTGCAGGAGCTCCCCTACAATGAGCTGTCCCGTCTCAGTGGCCTGCAGACCCTCGACCTGCACAGCAACCTCATCTCCTCAGAGGGTGAGGGCTCCGCTGGGGGAGGGACCGAGTCCCAGCCTGCCAGCTGTGGGCAGCTCTGTGGTGGTTCCCAGAACTGCCCTTTGCTGAGCACAGTGGAAATTCAAGGGTTGGGGGGGGCGGTGGCTTTTGAGTACAAGGACAGGATGGGGGGGTGCCCAGTGACTGGGAGTTTCTGAGGTCCCCAGCCTTCAGTGCTGGGGAGCTGGAAGCACAGATCCACCCCCAGGCCTGGGACCCGCTTACCTGTTGCAGGCCTACCTGATGAGGCCTTCGAGTCTCTCACCCAACTACAGCACTTCTACGTGGCTCATAACAAGGTAACCCCACCGCCCAACAAGGGGTAGCCTGGCCCAGGCACTGGGCCCTGGGATCCTGGTGTGTGGTGGAGCCGTTGCCGTTGCAGCTCTCGGTGGCCCCCCAGTTCCTGCCAAGCTCCCTGCATGTTGCAGACCTGGCCGTTAATGAAGTGGTGGAGATTTTCCCGCTCACCTTCAGGGACAAGCCCTCACTCAGGTGGGTGCCTGGGAGCAGACGTCAGCCAAGGGCCCGAGGACTGGGCACTGGGAGGGGGAGTAGGGAGCATGGCCCTGCACTAGGAGTCAGAAGGGGGCTTAGCTCCATTTTGGGAGTCAAAGGGGAGACTCTGCTTTGCTCTGGGAGGTTTGGGGGGGATGCATAGTCCTGAGCTGGGAGCCTGAGTGGGGAGTCAGAGCCCCTCAGACACAGTCAAAACTGGGGCAAATTGCACACATGGACTTGCACACACGCACACACGCTCAGGCACACTCACCCAGACTCGCTGGCACTCACAGGCGCTGGGGATGGCCCCAGGTGGGATTGGGAGCGGCAGTGGGTGGAGGCCAAGGGGAGATGCAGGACGCTGGCTGGCTGGAGCCCTGCTCTCCTCAGATCTGTCTACCTCCACAACAACCTCCTGAATAACAGCGGTCTGCCACCTGACACCTTCCGAGGCTCAGAGGCCATCACCACCCTCAGCCTCTCCAGCAACCGGCTCAGCTACCTGCCACCCAGCTTGCCAGCCTCACTGGAGCGGCTCTTCCTGCAGGTACCTCACCAATCCTACACCCCTGCCACCTCTGGCTTGTGAGACCCCTTGACCTCCAACTTTCCCCCCAGAATTCCAAAGGCCAAAACAAGCTCTTTCACTGCCTTGCATAAGCAAGGCAAGCTGAAGAGCCTCCTGGGGCTTCTCACAGCCCTCCATCTGACCCTCTGTCTCACTCGCTCTCTTCCCCTTTGCCAGAACAATCTCATCTCCAAAGTGCCCAGGGGAGCGCTGAGCTGTCAGACCCAACTCCGCGAGCTGCATCTCCAGCATAACCAGCTGACGGACACGGGCCTGGATAACACTACCTTCAGGTGGTCACATTAGGAGCTGAGTATTTAGTCAGCTGGGACCCCAACCCAACCAACCTTCACACCCCTCCTTTGTATAACCTTAACCCAAGGCCTCATTTAGTGAGCGCCTACTGCATACCACCTTCCTCTGCCTAGCATACCAGGTATTACCACATGCTGAAATATTCTGCAGTGGCCCCGTGCCCTTGTAGTGAGGTTGTTACCCAACAGTGCTGGGGATGAACCCTGGGCCTTGGCCTTGCACCCCTGAGAACACTTCCAGCCCCGCCCTGGCGGAGCCTTGCCCAGCCCTTGGTCTTTTTGACAGGATGTGGCTACATAATCCATGTTGGCCTGGAACTGGAGATCCTCCTGCTTCAGCCTGAGTGCTGGGCATGTACCAGTATAAATACCAGATGCAGAGGTTTTTGGTTTTATTTATTTATTTATTGTCCATAATGAGTTACATTATTTAGTGGGCAAATGGTGAGTTGTTATCCCCAGTTCCCCAATGCCCCTCTTCCCCATCCCCAATCGGCTGGATATCCTCCTCCAGTGGGCCGTCTGGATTAGTCCATGGGGCTTTTTTTTCTTTTTTTGAGGTAAGGTCTCACTCTAGCCTTGAACTCCAACCTCAGCCTTCTGAATGTTGGGGTTGCAGGTGTGAACCTCCTCACCAGGCTCAGAGGCAGGATTCTGTCCTGGTCACATCTACAGCTAGCCCCTAGCTGAAACCTGCTCTCTGAACCTCGAGTTTACCTTCCATCAGCTCTTTGACGTCACCCCAAAGTTGAAAATTCGGCCCTGGGACCGCCTTGTCAGTCCTCCCTGGTAAGACCCAAGGGATTCCTTTCTTGAAGTGACCTGTCCGACACCTACCCTCTCCCATCAGCAAGCTGCACAGCCTGGAGTACCTGGACCTGTCCCACAACCAGCTGGCCACCGTGCCAGCGGGCCTTCCACGGAGCCTGGCGGTACTGCACTTGGGCCGGAACCGCATTGGGCACGTGGAGGCGGCGCGGCTGCGCGGGGCGAGGGGCTTGCGCTACCTGCTGCTGCAGCACAACGGGCTGGGGGCCTCGGGGCTGCCCGCGGGGGCGCTGCGGCCGCTGCGGGGCCTGCACACGCTACACCTCTACGGCAACGGGCTGCGGCGCGTACCGTCCGCGCTGCCCCGCCGCCTGCGGGCCCTGGTGATGCCGCACAACCGCGTGTCCGCCCTGGGTGCCCGCGACCTGGCCGCCACGCCGCGCCTGGCCGAGCTCAACCTGGCTTACAACCTCCTGCGCAGCGCGCGCCTGCACCGCCGCGCCTTCCGCCGCCTGCGCGACCTGCGCAGCCTGGACCTGGCGGGCAACCAGCTGAGCAGGCTGCCCGTGGGCCTGCCCGCCAGCCTGCACGCCCTGAGGCTCCAGCGCAACCAGCTACGGGCCCTGGAGCCTGAGCAGCTGGCCGGCCTTCACCAGCTGCGGGAACTCAGCCTGGCTCACAACCAGCTCCGTGTGGGTGACATTGGGCCTGGCACCTGGCATGAGCTGCAGGCACTCCAGGTCAGGGCTTAGCTATACTGACCGTTCTGGGCAGACCCCATGGCATTCCACCCCACCCCCCCCCCCCCCCCCCCCCCCCCCCCCCCCCCCCCGCTGGCCCAGCTCCAAGACCCTGGGCTCGGGCCTTGGCTGGGGCTGTCCCCACCCCCTGACCCTCCAGCAGCACTCCGCCCACACCTAAAAGCCTAATTTCTGAGAACTCCCCATTCACAGAGGGTGTTTATTGGTGGGTACTAGGTTCTGGCAAAGCAGCTGGGCAGAGTGCCCCCTCCTAGACCCCAAACATCCTAACTAGAGAAAAATGTCCTGTAGGATGATCACAGGAAGGTGAGGGTGAGCTGGGCATGGTGGTGACACCAGTGCCTTTAAGGAGGCCAGGCTGGGCTACATAGCCAGATAATAAGGGGGAGGGAAAGTGGTAAGGAGAGGGAATGTGCCCCTCTCTGCATCTTCACGATTGTAGAATCAGACAGCCCAACCCAAGGAGTGAAGGACTACGGAGAGGAGGGACAAGGGAAGAGAAGTGGGGAGCTGGGACTGGCATGGGAGATCACAGGGAGAAGGACTGGGGGCTGCTGCACTAGGTGGTCTGCCCACCCGCCAGGTGCTGGACCTGAGCTACAATGAGCTGTCTTTTGTGCCCCCTGACCTGCCTGAGGCCCTGGAGGAGCTGCACCTGCAGGGAAACCGCATCAGCCACGTGGGCCCAGAGGCCTTCCTCAGCACGCCCTGCCTGCGTGCCCTCTTCCTCAGGTGAGGGGCACGAAGGGTCTAATGGACAGATGACATCGGCGGCCAACCCTTGTCACTGCCCCCACATTCACTTTCCTGTACAGGGCCAACAGACTTCACATGACAAGCATCTCGGCAGAGGCCTTCCTGGGGCTCACGCACCTGCGTGTGGTGGACACTGCAGACAACCTGGAGCAGGTGCTGGTCCCGCTGCTGCCGACAGCATCTGGTCGGCTGCGGACAGGATCCTCCTGAGCCCTGAGAAGCCTAGCTTATTAGCAGCCTTGACCTGGTCTCTGATGGGACAGGGGCTATGGACACAGTTCCCAGCTGGGACCTGGGCCTGCTCTGCCCAAGGGGGCCAAGGCCCTGAGACAGGTGCTACCTTTGTGCTGCCCAGGGGAGGGACTAAAGCACGTTGGCCTGGAGGCTCTGGGTGTACAGACCACACCCTACCTCAGATGGAGACAATAAAGCTTACCACCTTCCTCACCTGGGACAGAGTGTACTGGGGGCTTCTGCCCAGTCTCCTCCCCCCACCAAGTCCAGGTGGGGAAGCTGAGGCTCTAGGATGCTAGGCAGGCAGGATGGTCCCATGGCCTGAGTGGTGGGTCAGGAGACAGTGGCCTACATGACCCAGCCCCATCCTGTAAGCCCAAAAGGCCCCCACCACCCTAATGGAGAATTAGTGGCCGATGTGTAGACTTGGAGGGGCACTCCATGAAGTGTGCATCCACTCCTTTCCAGGCTACTGGGACTGACCAAGGGCCAGACCAAGAAACTAAGAGAACAAAGTGGCCGTAGCTGTTTATTCTGTGTCGTCCCTGGGGCCACGTGGGTCAGTGCAGCTCCTGGAGGCGGCAGAGCTTGCCAGCCTCGGTGGTGTCTTTGGGGTGTGGGAGGGCTGTGGGGGGACAGGAAGTAAAGTGCTTGCAGGGGCTCTCGGGGTCGGTGTCCCCACCACCCTCCCTGCTCCAGATGCCTCAGATGTGCAAACAGGACTCTCTGGGACCCAGTCAGCCATGCTGTGGTGAGGGACACCATCCCAGAGGCCCCTTGCCAGGAAGGCTCCAGCTGGGCTGTGGGCCTGAATGGGCTAGTCCAGAAATAATTGTTCACTGATTGTCTGCTTGTCTGCTCGGTGGCCCTGTGAATTCTTCTTAGCACCGAGGCTGTGGGGCCTGTGGTCCAGGAGCTGCCCACCTGGATGGGCCTCACCTGCGGAGTCGCTGAAGCTGGAGGAGAGATTAGGGGGTTAGGGGACACTGTCACACCACCACATGCACCCCTGCACCCCATTTCCGAGTGCTCACCTCACTTTCCACCAGGTTCCGCCGGTACAAAGCCTCCTTTGCAGCCTCCTGGGGAAATGGATGCTTGGTGGGCAGTGCTGGCCAGCCCCACCCTGCCACCCCTCAAAGCCACTCAGCCAGCCCCAGCTTACCCTGCTGCCATCATAACCCAGGCGCCGGGCGGCCTCTGTGTAGAAGTGTAGCTGGCGCTCCAGATGGGCTGCATACTCTTGAGGGGTTACAGTGGAGTCAGGGGGAGGCTCCTACACCTCCCACTGTCCCAGGTCATCCCACTGCTGCATATGCTCTTCCTGCACATACCCAGTTCCAGCTCCTCCCCAGGACACCCCTCTCCTCCTCTGCACATGCCCACTCCCAGCTCCTACCCCTCCGAATGCCAGCGCCCCCCTGCTCCAGCTGTGCCCTCTGCCACTGGCTGCGCTGAACGATGTCTTGATATTGCTGAGCCACCTCTGGGGGCACTGGCCGCCGGGCCTGCCTCAGCGCTAGGATCTGGAGGACACAGAGGAGACATGAGTATCCTGGACCATCTCAGAACCCCCAACCCGCCTCACGGTGTCTGGGGGGGGAGCAGGCACCCACCTTCCGCTCAAGTCTCTCTTGGTCAAAGGCCAGCACGCTGAGGCTGTGCAGGGGCCGCACTGATCTACGGGGTACAGAAGAGGATGAAGGGCTTCGAGAACTCTCCCCACCCAACCCCAGTCATTCAAGATAAGCAGGGCACTTGGGTCCAGAGATGGGATGGGCTCACCCCAGTATCATGGGCCCAGAGCTTATGGGGATGATGCCTTATGGTCAGGTTAGGATCAAAGGAATAGGGAGCGAGGGCAAGGTTAGGGAGACCTCGAGGGGCTAGAGGTCAGTGAAAAATACATATGGTATTGGGCGTGGTGGAACGTGCCTGTCTTCCCAGGACTCAGGAGGCTAAGGCAGGAGGATCATGAGTTCAGGGCCAGTCTGTACTCTGGGCTACATAGTGAAACCATCTCAAGAGGGAGGTGGGAAGAGAAAAAGACATGTAGACTTGGCCATGAATGAACAGAAGGGAAAGGATGAAGAGGTAGTTGGATATATCAGATCACAAAAGCTCTTAAAGATAGCTGGAGTTTAAACAAACAGGATTCTCCAGGAAAAAGGGTTTTCTCTGGGGGGGGGGGGGTTTCGAGGTAGGGTCTCACTCTAGCTCAAGCTGACCTGGAACTCACTCTGAAGTCTCAGGGTAGCCTTGAACTCATATTGATCCTTCTACCTCCTGAGTGCTGGGATTAAAGACGTGCACCACAACACCCAGCAAGGAATGTTGTTTTTGTTTTAATTTTTTAAAAATGTTATTTATTTATTCATAAGCAGAGAGAGAGAGAGCAAGAGAGAGAGAGAGCAAGAAACAGAGAGAGAGAGAAAGAATGGGCTTGCAAGGGCCTTTAGCCACCTCAAACAAACTCCAGATGCATGTGCCACCTTGTGCATCTGCCTTTATGTGGGTACTGGGGAACTGAACCAGGCTGTTAGGCTTTGCAGGCAAGCGCCTTAACTGCTGAGCCATCTCTCCAGCCTCAAGGAGTGGTTTTGAAGCTGGATAAGGACATGGTCTAGTGTGTGCCTGACAGAAAACGACAGGAGGGCTGAGATGAAAAGGGGTTCATTTCGTCATGGCCTGGCCCAGACCTACCTGTTTCCTGAGTCCCTTGAAGGGGCTGGCACAGGAGGCGCCTTCCCTTTGGTTCCAGTAACCTGCTTTGGAGCAAACAGTCCTGTGAGTGTTGGCCCTCCCTAGACTCTCTCCCTGGCACAGCCGATGAACAGGGCACTCACTGTGGGCATGGCTGCAGGCAGGGGGTCAATGACCAGCCACCTCTCAGTGGTCGTCTCCAGCTGCTGAGCTGTCAGTGGCTCTCGGATCCGGACCATCACCTCAAGCCGCCCCCCTGTGGGCCGGCGACCATCCAGGACCTGGGTGGGGTGGAGGACACAGGGGTGGGGGCCAACAGGGCCAGGATCAGGGAGAATGGGGCAATGTCTAACCTTGGGGCTGGCCGGGCACTGGGGGTGTAGAGGTCAGCAGTGGGGGATGGAGTGTACCCTCACCTCCAGTATCTCGTGGACCTCGCACGTGGTCTCCAGTGTGTCCAACTTCAGCTGGGCTGTGCCCAGCACCCGGTCTGTCTTGAACAGCCCCCTGTGTGTGGGGGCACACAATGGTCAGTCCAGGCTGGTCCCCGCTCCGAGGCCCACAGTGCCCATGGAGTTGGCTCACCCCTTGTGGACCACTTCGAACTTGATGCCTTTGGTCTGGATGGCCCTTCGGAACCCTCGGTGGGTGCGATTGATACAGAGTTTGAACTGCTCCTTGAACTCTATGGAGAAAGAGGGAGGGAGGAGACTGACTGCGCTCTGGGACTAAAACCTAGACCTTGTGTACTAGGCTCCACTGCTGGGATGCACCCCCGGCCCAGACCCTTGTTTGGGGGTTATTTCTGCTGCAGAGGGTGAGGCAAGGTGGGGTGCCAAGGCCTCCACTCACCAGGGGAGTCTGTGTTCTTGATCACGCTGGTCTTATCTTTCTGAGCTTCCTCCTGGGTTGGAAGGAGGCATGAAGAGTCAGGGCCCCAGCCGGACTCTGGGCTTCCCACCTGCCTTGCCTCCTGACCCCAGGGATCCCCTGCAACCCTGTGGCTTCCCACCTACCACATTGGGATAAGGGAAATCAAACCGGACGAAGACATCCAAGTCACCAGGGGACAACCCTGCAGGAAGATGAGGGTTAGAGTTGGGCAGAAGATGTCCCTTCTGCCCACCTTGGGCCACCCCTCACCTGCAGGCGTGGGTAAGCTGACAGCCTTCACGATAAACAGGAGCATGTCATTGCCACTCAGGTCTGGAAATATCCTTCCGGCGGGCAGGAAACAGACAGGCACCTAAGCCACTGCCTGCAGCCTTCATTGCCCTCGGTGGGATTGGGAGTCCCCAGTGGACTCTGGGGGTGTTTCAACTTCTAGACTCAAGTTGTAGAATCAGACAGTGAAGTTCTTTGGTGTGTGTAGGCGTGTGCACACGTATGATCAGAGGACGACCTCGCAGTGTCTCTTGTCTGGCTGTTGTGTTCTGGCTCACTCACTTCCCAGTGCCTAGGCATGTTGGGACTACAGATGTGTGTGTTCCTTGGGTCCTGCTGAGCGAGGCTCTGGTCATCAGGCACGTGCAACAAGTGCTTCTGACCAGTCACCTCCCTGGGCCTCATCTCCCACTGCCTGACTTTTGGGTTCTGTTCAGTGTGCAGGCATTTATTTATTTACACATAGGTGTGTGTGTATGAATGGGCATACAAGGCCTCTGTTGCTGCAAATCAATGTCAGACTTTTTGCCACTTTTTGCTTCTGGCTTTATGTGTGTGGCTTGGGAATTGAACCCAGGCTGATCAGCAATCTCCCCAGTCAACAAGTATTCACATATTTATTCGGTACCTACTGTGTGATAGAAATGGCCTTGCTGTGGTGTGATCTTCCCTTTCTTTAGTGCCTACTATGTAGTTTAAGTGCTATAGGGCCATCCTTCATATACCTTGAATCCTACTATGTGCTAGTCAGTGTCCTAGCTGTTGGGCATTTTATGACAGCACTTGTTTTTTTTTCGAGGTACGGTCTCGCTGTAGCCCAGGCTGACCTGGTATTCACTATGTAGTCTCAGGCTAGCCTCGAACTCACAGAGATCCTTCTACCTCTGCCTCCCAAGTGCTGGGATTAAAGGCGTGCACTACCATGCCTGGCTGACATTTCTTGAGTACCTACCATACACTTGGCAGTGCTTTAGCTGTTATAGGAAATTCTCTTCACTTATTTCCTGGAGTCTTACTAGGCACAAAACCAGTGCTTTAGCTGCTGGGAAACTTTCCTTTCTTTATGAATATGTAGGGTTTACCAGCCAGTGCCTTAGCTGCTGGGGCACCTCACTATTATATATGCACCCACTATTCACCCAAACTCTTGCCCAGAGATAAGCCCTGCTTCAGCTTTGGGAAGCACAGGGCCCTCCCAGGGGCACCCTCCACAAGGGAAGCCCTACTTGATGACGTTGAAGGTCCTCTGCTCGAAGCGGGCAGCAGGTGTGGAGAGACCGCGGGCGAAGGCTTGCTTCAGGGTGTCCATGCTGCGCTTACAGTCTTCCGCCAGCTGCTCGAACCTGCAGACAAGGGCCCTACTAGTCTGTGGTCTGGGCTGGGCCAGGGTGCAAGTACAGTCGGGGTGAAGCACTTACTTGCTGGTTTCGGCAATGTTGCCCAGGTGGGTGAACTGGGCGGAGTGGCTCAGACACATCTGCAAGGGAAGGCACAGGGTGGGCAGAAGGCCATGAGCTTGGGGGGCTGGCCAATTGGGTGAGGCCTCACCTCATGCTGCTGCCTGAGGAGCTTGGTGAGCTCTCCGTAGCGCCGGGCGGACTCCTGAGACAGGCCTGGCCCTGGCCGTTGCACGAGTGCAAAGTCATCCTTGTTGACAGGGGCGGGTGGCACCTGCAGGGGTGAGGCTGATGGGTAGGGCCACAAGTGGCCTACCTGGGGCTCAGTGTCACCTTCCCTAATCTTAGACCCTCTTATGGGTCCTTCCACTGTCTGACATAATGAACCCCTCCTTCAGCATCTGAGCCTCTGTCTACTGCACCCTCCCTCTGTGTGTGGATCCTGCTCAGTGGCAGTGAACAGCCACAACCTGGAGTGGTGAAATTTGACTATAATCCCAGCACTTGGGAGACTGAGACAGGAGGAATACAAGTTCAAGGTCAGCCTACGCTATGTAGTGAGGCTGTAACTCAAACAACCAAAAGCAGAAATGTATTGATGAAGATAGAGTAAGAAAAGCAGGTATTTGGAGGAAAGCAGTACATGCAGAGAACAGCATGTGTAAAGCCCTGAGGTTGGAGTGTGGCTGGTGTCCCAGACGGTGAGCATACACATTTCCTATCATGGACACTGTTCTATGGCAAATGACTCTGGCTGGTTTTCAAGGACAAAAGTGAGGCCCAGAGTAGAGTGACAGGGCTGCCCCAGCAGCTCCCTAGACCTGATCCTCCTCATAGTGATGGCTTGGGGCTGGTCAGATAGCATCTCAACAAGACACTACATGCCTAGACACCTTTCCAGCTAGAGGTGGTCATGTGAATTTACTCTGGCCAATGGGACATAAGCAAAAGGGATGTCATTTCCTTTAAAGGACACTGCTCTGCCTTTTTCTTTCTGCCCCTTCTGTGGGGTAGAAGCAACCTGGTGGTAATCCAGCTGGACCTGTGTGGACAGGGATGAGCCCCTGTGATATAGCAAAGCAACACCAAGAGGGAAGCAGGCGTGGTGACACACGCCTTTAATCCCAGCACTCATGAGGCAGAGATAGCCTCAGACTAGAGTGAACTTCAGGTCAGCCTTAGCTAGAGTGAGCCCCTACCCTGACAAACCAAGAAAAAAAAAATCACGAAGGTAGGCAGGCCTCGGAGCTCCGCCTGCCCTGAGGGTGACGCCAGGAAACAACTGTCATATTTCTGCTGCTACCTTTTTTTTTTTTTTTTTTTCCGAGGTAGGGTCTCTCTCTAGTCCAGGCTGACCTGGAATTAGTCTCAGGGTGGCCTAGAACTCATGGCAATCCTCCTACCTCTGCCTCCCGAGTGCTGGGATTAAGGTGTGTGCCACCACACCTGGCTCTTTTTTTTTCTTTTTGAAACAGCATCTCATGCAACCAGGGTTGACCCTGAGAACTCTGTACAGCTAAGGGCGACTTTGACCTTCTGATCCTCCTGCCTCTACCTTCCAAGTGCTGGGATTACAGACTGTGCGATCATGCCCAGTGTATATGATCCTGGAAGCCAGGGCCTTGTGGGAAACAGGCACACACTCTACCACGAGCCACATGCTCAGCCCCTCAGCATGTAGGTTGTCACAGAGCCTTAGCCTGGAACCTGACTGCTACCCTTCACATCACAGGCAGCCTGCACAGGTTGGCAGGGCTCACCTTGGCAATGTCCACAGGCAGCCCATTGCGGGAGGCCTCCAGCATGGGCTCCAGCCCCTTGGCCTGGCGCAGGTGCATCTTGGCACCTTCCACATCATTCTTCTGCTTGGCACGCAGTGCCGCCTGCAGGAGCTGCTTCTTGCGGCCCTCCAGGAAGGTCAGCTGCTGCTGGGCTGTGGGCAGAGAGCCTCGTGAGGCTGCCTGCCCAGGAAGGCCAGGCAAGCCAACTGCAAGGCAGGGGTGGACACTTACCCCTGGTGGACGTGCCCTTGGGGGCTGCTTTGCCTACTGGGGCAGGTCCTGATGGGGGTGCCCTGGAGGCTGGGGCCTTTGGCTGGGTCATGGGAGGTGCAGGGCTGCTTTGCTGTTGAGGACAAAGAGAAGTCAGGGCATGACCAGGGCCCTCGACAAGTAACTCCCAAGGGCCAGGACTCAAAACCAACAAGAACCTCTGTCAGTTTATGGCCTCAGTAATAGGTCTCATGTAGCCCATGCTGGCCCCAACCTCGATATATAGTTGAGGCTGATCTTTTTAAAAAATATTTTTATTTGAGGAGGGGGCAGACACAGATAGAATGGGCACACCAGGGATGAGCTCCAGACACATGTGCCACCTTGTGCATCTGGCTTTATGTGGGTACAAAGGAGTCGAACTTCGGTCCTTCTGATTTGCAGGCAAACACCTTAATCGCTAAGCCATCTCTCCAGCCTTGACCTTAAACTCTTGATTCTTTTGCCTCAGCCTTCCCAGTGCTGGGATGAGAGGCATACGACACCACACCTGGCTTGTCCTTGGTACTGGACACTCCTATGGTCCTGTTCTGGTCCCTGGCAGTGGGGACTATGATACCCATTCTACAGACGCAGGGACTGAGGCAAGGAGCGAAGGCTTGCCCAGGGCACCATCGCCAAAAAGCGGCTTCCACCAGAATGACTGGTTGTTTTCCACAAGCACATGACTCTCACCTGCAGTCATTCCCCTGTCTCAGACCCAGCCTTGGCCCCTCGCACCTTCTTAGGTACCTCATCCTCTTCATCTTCTGGGCCTTCTTCCTGGTTGGCCAGCTTCATGGCAGTTTCTAGGACTCCCACCAGGCTCTGTGGGGCAGGCTCAGCAGACTCCAGACCCTGAATAGGGGGAAAGCCTGGGCGACAGGTCAGGACAGGTCAAGAGGGAGTGCCTTCCTGCCAGAAGCTTCTCTCTCCACCTAAGGAGTCTTAGGCCTTTGCCATGGCCTTTCTGAGACAGGGCTCAGCCTATAGCACAGGTTGGCCTTGAACTTGTGATCTTCTGCCTCAGCCTCCTGAATGCTAGGATGACAGGTGTGCACTGGGACACCAGCCTTGCTTTGTTTTCTTACAGTGCTAGAGATGGACCTGGAGCCTTGAGTAGGTACTGTAAACCTCAGGCCCTTCCTGCCCCTTAGGCTGCTCGGCTCCTCTCAGTAGACCACAGGTCTTGGCCAGGCTCCAAGAAACTCTATGTGAGGAGGTGGGTCTGAGCCATTGCTCCCATAGGGTGTTAGCTCTGAGAACCTAGAGGTTTCTACCCCACTGGGGACTGGTAAGAGGATGAGGAGGTTCTGGAAAACCCAAGCCTGAGAACTAAGGAGGAGTAAGTGGGACAAAGAAGGAAGCCAGGGAGGCTGAGCAGGCAGGTGGAAGAACAGGCTCTTCAAAACCACCTCCTGACTGCAAGTGCTGGCCACTTTCCCTGGAGTAAACACTTCTGGCATGGTTATGAAGTTTGCAAAACTTCCGAGTGAGCAGCCACAGGTCACCAGGAATAGCACCAGCTCGGGCTCAGGCGTGGGGACGGGGACAGGGCCTACCTGGCATGGAGCTTATGCAGGTTGGGAGCCTACTCAGCAAGAGGCCAGCTTAGGGTGGGGCCTACCAAGGGTGGAGATTAGTCGGGTATGGCCTACCTGGGGGCACGGGCAACTCAGCAACATCCACAGCTCGGCCAGCCTTGTGCGCTCGGATGGCGTCTTGGTATTGCTGCAGGGCACACAAGTGTTAGAGGGACCCAGGGGAGGTCTTCAGGGGCCCACCCTCAGGTTTTCCCAGGCACCTTGACGATGCGCTCATGCATGCGCGCCTTTCGCTGGTCATCCTTGGCCTTGGCCTGGGCTGCAGCTGTGTGGTACCGCTCCATCCTCTGCTCCAGGGCCTCCAGGAGTGTACGAGGGGGTGGGGGAACCTCTGGGCCAGAAGAAATGGGGAGGTTAAAGGTCTAGGGAAGTATGGCACAGTCTTGCCGTGGCCCGCTCACCCCAAAGGCTCCCAGCAGCTTACCTGGTGTGGTGGGTGCTGTGGTGGGGGTTGGAGGCTGTGGTGCTGAAGATAAGGGTTCTGGGTGCAGCTGGTCTGGGGACAGAGGGGTGTAGTCTAGTGAGGGCTTGCTTGGTGGCTTCGGGCCTGACCAATGGAGATGGCAGGGTCAGGGAGAACTTAGAGGAGTGACAAGAAGGATGTGGGGCAGACCCTCACCTAGTGGAGGGGGCAGGCGGGACAGGTCCACGGGTTCCCCTCTACTCAGGGCCTCCAACACTGCATCGAAGCTCTGTAAGAAGGGAATGGGGAGAAAGCTGGGGGGGGGGAACATCCCCCAAAGGATCCCTATCCTGCCCTATGACAGAGGCTTTGCTTCCTGCTTGAGCTACCATGTCCCATCGAGACACTACACCCATTGTACAGAGGAGTAAGCTGAAGTACCACAGGGAGGTCAGCAAGCTGAAATTCAAGTTTGGAGGAAGTTTGGAAACATCCTGCCCTCTGGACACACCTTGGCCACGCGGAAGTGCCTGGTGGCAGCCGCGGTATCTCCTTGCTGCTTGGCGTGCAGGGCAGCTAGCTTGTACTCGCGCTGGCGGCTCTGTAGCTGGACCAGAGGGCCAGCGCTGCAGGGGCCTGGAAAGGAGAACACACGGAAGCCTCGGGAAGCATGTAGGCCCGGCTCACTGCCCAGCAAAAGATGGCTCTGGGCTCATTTTATAGATAAGATTAAGGTCCAGCGAGGGAATGCTGCTGGCCAAGATCACACAGCTCAAAGATAGTATGGAGGGGACCTAACACCAGGTCTGGAGGCTCAGAGCCGCTGGAGTTTTATCTCAGGGGAATTCTGGAAAACTTTGTAGGCATATCTATTTATTTTTAATTTTTTGTTGTTTTTTTTGAGGGTCTCACTCTAAGGGCTCACTCAAGCCCAGGCTGATGTGGAATTCACTATGTAGTCGCAGGGTGGCCTTGAACTCAGAGATCCTCCTACCTCTGCCTCCTGAGTGCTGGGTTTAAAGGTGTGCGCCACCACATCCACCTGACATGTATTTTTTTTTGTATACACACCTTTTTAAGTGCACAAGTCATCTTCATCTTGTTTAAAAAGTATCCAAGGCTGTCATTCAGTGTCTCACAGCTACTGGCATTTAAAAAATAACCAGTAAGACACAATTATTGTTCTTTTCTTTTTCTTTTTTTGAGGCAGGGTCTCACTCTAGCTCAGATGACATGGAACCCACTGCAGCCCAGGTTGACCTTAAACTCAGAGCCATGCTCCTACCTCAGCCTCCTGAGTGCTGGGATTATAGATGTAGGCACCACACCTGGTGGAGACACTCCTCCCTGTGATTTCTGGGCTGGAACCCAGGGCACCTCACTACTGCTGAGCCTTGTCCACCCAAAACCAGTCTTTCAAATCCAATCTATTTTAACTACCACAGACACTGGAAACTTCCCACCATTTACTTATTTCCTTAAATCATAGTAAAAAACAAAACTTGCTGCCTTAACTACTGGCTTTTCTATTTTCTCTCCATATAGTCCAGGCCGGCCTCCAAGTCCCTGGGTCTCCTAAGTGCTAGGATGACGGAGTGTGCCACTATGTCTGGCTCTTCTTGTCACTTCTAGTGCACATTTCTGGGCATTATACACACCCACGTGATTGTGCCACTGTCCCCACCATCTTCTCTAGAAGATGCTCATCTCATCTTCCTAAGCTGCACCTGTCCCCCTCGAATGTTCACCCCATCTCTTCCCCAGCCCACCCCTGTCCCTGCTGACCCACTTCCTTTTTCTGTGTAAGTGGAATCAGTCTCTGTCCTGTGACTCACGGATTTCCCTCCTGGCTCGGCTTGGTTGGGGCATGTTCTAAAATCGCCTTCCTTTTTATGGCCATGTTTGCGTGGCCCACGGTCTTATGGCACATGAAGAATCTATGTTGTTTCTGCACCATCCATCCCATGCCTACCACATACCTGGGGATGGCTGGGGCTTGAGGGAGGCTGGGGCGGTGGCAGGAGGGGCCTCCAGAGTGATCCTGGGCTCTGGGGCTGGTAGGTTCACAACCGATGGCTGAGAAGGTGCAGGGGCATGGCTAGGAGTAGCTGCTGGGCCCTTCCCCAAAGCCACAGGTGGTGGGATGTCCCCTTCATCAATGGCATTGCCCTTCCGGACTGAGGCCAACAGGTTTTCCAGCGTCTGGGACAGGACACAAGTGTGTGGGAGAGGCTGGGAGCTTGGTGCTCTTGGGGAGGAGGTCAGTGCTGGGTCTTGGCATCCTGCCCTGAGCCCACTCACCTTAAGCCCCCTGTCATAGCGCCTCATCTTGGCACTGTCCCCAGCTTGCCTCGCGCTGTCAACAGCAGACTGGTAGAGGGCCAGCCTTTCTTGCAAGGTGGCCTCTAACCCTGGGTTGAGGTTTGGCTGCAGGAGGTACAGGGGCATAGTGTGGAAGGTGACACCATTCAGGCCACCCTGGCCAGCCCTTCTGGAGGGAACATGGGTAAAGCCTTTCCCCCTTCAAGGAGGCTGTGTGGGGCTTATGGTTCATGGAAGGTGTACCTGGGTCGCAGGGGGTGGGGACTCCAAAACCTTCTGCTCCTCTCCAAGGACCTCATTTAGTTCTGCCTGTGGAGAAAGAGCCAGGGTGAGACTTGGGTGGTCGCTGGACAGGACAATGGGGAGACATCCCACCGACCTCAGTCCTGTGCTCACCAGCAGGTCGTCGTCAGCCTCCACATCATCCTCGTCCGTCCCCTCCTCATCCTCATCTGGGTCTCTCATGCACAGCTTGGCCATTCTCTCAATGGCCTCCATTGGCAAGGGACCTGGTGGCAGGGGCACACCCCAGCTAGCACAGGATCCTCCCAGAGCCCAGACACCCATCTTGACACCCAAGGCCTGAAGAGTGGTGCAGCAAGATCCCCTTCCTGGCCAACCCATGCACCCCACTGTCCTTGTACCCTCCTGGCACAGTGCCACCCACTTCTCTCTCCTTGTTTTCTTTTTCAGATTTTCAAGGTAGGATCTCGCTGTAGCCCAGGCTGACCTGGAATTCTCTGTTGTCTCAGGGTGGCCTTGAACTCACACTGATCCTCCTACCTCTGCCTCCCAAGCCCAGGATTAAAGGTGTGCACCACCACACCTGGCTTTTCGTCTCTTTTTTTACTCTCATTTATTTGCATGCGCGTGTGTGTGCTTGCATGAGCACACATGTACACTAGGACCTCTTGACGCTGTAAACAAACACTAGACACTTAATCCACTTTTTGTGTCCAGCTTACCTGGGTGCTTGGGAACTGAACCTGCTCTCAAACAGCACCAAGTTCTGGAGCCAACTGCCCTGCTTCCAAGTGTCAGCTCTGCACCTTTCTCACTGTGTGACCCTGGGTGTCAGCGTCCTGATCAGTTAGGACAGACAGGAACAGAGTTCCTTCAGGGAGGTTGTGGGATGAAAATCAGACCATGCTGAATGTTTATGCATCGTTGTTTCCGTGAGCCCTGCTCTGCACCCACATCCTCGTGTTTTGGGACCATGCTGTAGCACAGATTACTTGAACGCCCACTGCCTCTGGAGAGCCATGAGGTGACTAACAGGAGAGCAGAACACACAGCAGGGCACTGGTATAGTTTGGATGTCAGATGTCCCCCATAGACTCACGTAGCGGATGTTGGGTCTTGGTGGTGTTTTTAGGAGTCTTGTTGGAGGAAGTGTGTTTCTGGGGGCGGGTCTTGAGGTGTGACAGTCCAGCCCCATTGGGTGTTCTTGGGCTTTCTACTTCCTCCCTGCTAAGGAGCCATGCGATGCTAGCTGTGAGATCCTAATGCACTTTCCCTGACACGACAGACTTTTTCCTGAAACAGAGCTTTCTCGTTTCTTTTTTTTAAACATATTTAAAAAATTTTTTTGAGAGAATGAGAGAAAGAGACAGATATATAGAGAGAATGAGTGCAATAGGGCCTCCAGCCATTGCAAATGAACTCCAGACACATATGCCACCTTATGCATCTGGTTTTAATTGAACTCAGGTCCTTTTGCTTTATAGGCAAGTGCCCTAACTATTGAGCCATCTCTCCAGCCCAAACCCTCTCCTTTCTAAGCTGTTTCTGATTGGGTATTTTGTCCTAGCAAAAGAAAGTAATTGCTGGGCTGGGGAGATAGCTCAGTGGTTAAAGGTGCTTGCTTGCAAAGCCTGCTGGTTCAGGTTCGATTCCCCAGTACCCACATAAAACCAAATGCACAAAGTGGCACATGTGCCTGGGGTTGGTTTGCAGTGGCACGAGGGCCCTGGGACCCCCATACTCTCTCACAAATGAATTAAAAACATGTTTTATTTTAAAAGAAGGTAATGACTATAGATATGTTGGACAGAGTGTGATGTACATCCTTGACAGGATGGTGTGCTGCTCAAACAATAAGCTATTTATTATTTCTGGAATTTTCCATTTAATACCTTAGAGACTGGTTGTGGCTAAGTAAAACCACATAAAACCACGAGTGAGGGACTGTACTGGTGGCATTTTGTTGACATTCTGTTCAGTACCAAGGTAGCTGCTGTTATTTGTGTGTGTGCGCGTGCGCACCCATGAATGTGGAGGTCAGAGGACAGCTTTCGGGTGCTGGCCATTGCCTTCACCTCACCTGAGACAGGGACTCTTGCTCACCTGGCTAGCTGCTTTCAAGCTTCCAGGATTCCCCTTTCCATCTTGCCAGAGGTGGTCCTGAGATTACAGATGCAAACGACAGCATCCAGGTCTACTCGGATGGAGTTCTGGAGACTAGCTTGCATGGCAAATACCTTATCTGCTGAGTCTTTGTTTATGCGTGCGTACGTCTGTACATGTGAGTGCAGGTGTGTGCAACAGTGTGTATGTGGAGAACCTTGTGTATCAGTCCTCGCCTTCCTTCCACCTTATCTGAGGCAGGGGTCTCTTCGTTGTTCACTGCTGTATTTGCCAGGTTAGCTGGTTAGGAAGTTTCTAGGCCCAGGGTTTGATTCCCTAGTACCCATGTAAAGCCAGATGCACAAAGTGGCACATGCATGTAGAGTTTGTTTGCTGTGGCAGAAGGCCCTGGTACACCTATTCTCTGAGGGAGGGAGGGAGAGAGGGAGGGAGGGAACAAGCAAGCAAGCAGGTGAGTGAGACAGGTGTAGTGGTGCACACCTTTAATCCCAGCACTCAGGAGGCAGAGGTAAGATTGTTGTGAGTTCAAGGCCAGCCTGGGGCTATAGAATGAGTTCCAGGTGAGCCTGGGCTAGAGACCCTACTGGGCAATATGGTAAGGTTCCTGAGAGCCTCTGGTTATGTTATGATTAACTGATAACATGTGACATGCTTATGTGCTCCTGTTTAAATATGTTGTATTTGGGGCTGGAGAGATGGCTCAGTGGTTAAGGCACTTGCATGCAAAGCCTGACAACCCAGGTTCAGTTCCCCAGTACCCAAGTAAAGCCAGATGCACAAAGTGGCACATGCATCTGGAGTTTATTTGCAACGGCTAGGTGCCCTGGCGTGCCCATTCTCTTTTTCTCTCTCTGCTTGCAAATAAATAAATGATTATAAAGAAGCTGCATCTAACACATATGGCTGAACTCCGATCAACGAAACAGTGATTGCCATAGAAACCAAGCCTTCTCCCCAAGGCTCACCACGGCCATCTTGTGCTTTGAAATACCAAGTAACACTTTGCTTTACATTCGGGGCCACCAGCAAGAAAAAGCACAAACAAAGTGAGCAAGTGAAGCAGGAAACAGCAGGACAAGGAGGGTTGTCTAGGCACGTGCCTGAAGAAGGCTGGAGAGCTCGACCTTCTGTGCATGACTCAGACTTCTCACCCCACCCCTCTTTGGAGTTCACACATGACCAGACACACTACAAGTACTGGTTTGGGGATGATCACTAGGTATAAATATGAAATTCCAGAGAACGAAGATTGCCTGTATTGGGTAAAGCACTGAAAGCCTTTGTTTGGGCTCCAACTCACTCAAGCACTGCGGATCCCAGACCTAGACCTCCTGCCATCTACCTCCGGGCCTTTGCACCAGCTGAGACTCTCCCCATTCACTTACTGGCTCAGGAACCCTGTCCCAAATCACATAAACCATGGATACCTGTGCTTCCTACCCCAGCCTGGACTTTGGGACGGCAGCTTTCAGGTGGGGACTGAAGATAACTTGAGTTTATTGTATGTTGCACTGCCCTGAGAAGTGCTGTAGAATGTAAGCAGCGCTACTATTCACGCTTCACAGGTGGGGAGGGGGAGGAGAACAAGGCCAGCCCAGGCAAAGTGCTGCTGAGTAAGAGGTAGAGCTTTGATTCACAGTTGATCTCTGACCTTGTCACCCAGACCCCATCCCAGCAGCCAGGGAAGTCTCTGTCCATCCAAGGCCCAGCTCTGAGCCCAGTCCACAGCAAGAGATCCAAACCTGTTCGCAACACCTCACCTTTGCCTCTGAGCTTCTCTATGGCCTGTGGCTGGCCCCCCACCAAAGCCAAGAACTCGGCCTCCAGTTCCTCTTCATTAACTCCATCTTCAGGGATCATCAGGCCATCTGGGGAGATGTCAACCAGCAGGCCAAGCTGTGGGAAGAGCGAGGGTCCACTAAGAACTTGGATATACCACTTAGCCAGATGCAGCCAGAAGGCACACATCAAAGTTTCCTGAAGCACCAGTGCTTCCCTGGGGAGTGCCAGGTGACTGCAACAGGTCTTGACACAGACTAGATGAGGCACAGGGCAGCTGCTAACAATCCCACGCCAGCCAAGGTCACTGGGAATCTCAGCCCGACACCCACTCTGCACACCTGGGCATGCAGGAGGACTGGGACTGATGGGCGTGGCTCAGTGTGGCCTAGACCCCCAGCAGTGAGGGGCTGGGGGGAGGCTCATCATAAAGAACCCACTGCTGGCTCAGTAGCAGAGGACTGGCCTAGCTCCTGCAAGACCCTTGTTTCCACGTCCAGCGCAGCAAAGATAGTCAATAAATCAAGAAATGACTAGACAACAACAGCAGAGAAGTTGAAAATGGGTTTTTTGTTGTAGATCTGTCTTCCTGCTCCGGTTAATCAAAAGGTCTGTAGGTCAAAACCGGCCAAATTCTGGCAATTATGCATGGCTGCATGTGATGGTGAATACTGTCTATTTGACAGGATCTAGCATGACCTGAGACACATCTCTGAGCATGACTGAGAAATTCAGAGTCAAATGGAAAGAACCACCCAGAACACAAGTGGTACCATTCCACAGGCAGGGGTCCTGGACCACCAGCATTCACTGCGCATTTTTCCAGCCTGTAAATGCAGTGCTTTCCCCACCATGAGACTTACACCTTCCAGCCGTAAATTGGCATAAATCCTTCCTACTTTAAGTTGCTCATGAGGTTTTTGATCACAGCAACAGGAAGAGTAATTAATACATCCATTTACTAGGAATAATAATAACATTTTTTGGGTTTCTTTTGGGGGGGCAGGGTCTCACACACTGTAGCCCAGGCTGTCTTGAACTCATGGTGATCCACCTGCCTCAGTATCCTCAGAGCTGGGATTATAGGCATGAGCCACTATACCCAGCCACGAGAGCATTTTATAAGTGCTATGTTTTGGTATTTTCCATAAATAATCTTAAATAATAGTGCTGTGATACAGGAACTCATTGGGTGTCGATTCAACAAGTGAGAAACCCCCAGTTCAGAGCTGCAAAACCACGTGTCCAACGTGCCAGACAGAGCCAGAATGGAACCTGTGGTGAGGTAAACTCATACCTGAGCACTGGGTTGGACCCTGTGCCCCTCGATTAAAACTGGGAGAAACCAAACTCCTGGTCCTGCAGAGGTCTAAGGCAGGGAGGAATGCAGGCCACAGTCTGCTCATTCCTATGACCTTGGTCATTTGTTTTCATTTCTCTGAGCCTCAGTGTCCTCATCTGTACAATGGGAATAAGGAGTGTGGCCAGGCCTGGCCAGGCTGATGCAAGGGTTGGAAGCCTCAGTCTCACTGCCGCCCCTCCCTAGCCAGAGCTGCAGCAACAGGTGTCCCCCGAAACCAGGCTGGGGAGCCAGAAGCTGGGGTGGTCAAGGCCAGTAGGCCTCAGTACGGGGAACCAGTCTCACCTGGAGGGCGGGGACCAGGGTTCACCTGGGTGGGGGGGCGGGGACCAGGTTTCCCTGGGGGTGGGGCCCTCCCTCCCCGGAGCTTGTGAAGGGGAGAAAAACGCACCTGGCGGGCAGCCGCAGCGCCCCGGCCTGGGGGTCCCGGTGGTCCCTTCCTCTTGTGCATCTTCTAGGCTGGATGCCCGGACCACCAGCCCCACACCTGGCCTTGCCCTGCGTCCTCCTCGAGGGACAGTCGCCGCGCACGCGCTGTTCCTGAGCCCCGCGTCCCGATTCGGCGCCCCGCGACCGTCAAGCCCGCGCCCTCGCTTCACGGAGGGAGGGGTGGCCGCTCCACTTCCGCCGTGGCCTTCGGTACCTCACCGGAGCGTGGCCACTGGTTTCGTTGGGATCGCCGTCAGGAAACTACAAATCCCGGCGGCCACTGCGCCGCAGCGCATGCGCCTGACCCAAGGCCCGGGAACCGCCGCCGGCTGCGCGGACAAGAGGCGGAGCCCGCGCCGGTGAGGCCGCTGCGCATGCGTGGGGCGGTGCCGCGCGTTGCGCGAGGAGGTGTGAGGGAGCTGCTGGCCGCGTGGTCCTAGCGACGCGTGGGCCGAGACCTGGCTTGGGGCCTGGTCTGTGGGGGGCGGGCTCACTCCTGGGGGGGTCTCTGTGTGGGGCTCACTTCCTGGGGGTCTCTGTGGGGGGGCTCACTT
>PVHP010026985.1:0-24218 GCA_004024765.1 Zapus hudsonius | reverse complement strand
TAGATGCCTAGTAGAAGGATAGCTGGGTCCATTGGTAGTTCTATGTCCATTCTGTCTAGGAGTTTCCACACTGCTTTACATAATGCTTGAACAAGTTTGCAATCCCACCAGCAGTGAATGAGGGTTCCTTTTTCCCCACATTCTCGCCAGCAATAATTGTTGTTGGTTTTCTTTATGATTGCCATTCTGACAGGGGTAAAATGGTATCTCATTGTAGTTTTGATTTGCCTTTCCCTGATGCTTAAGGATGCTGAGCATTTTCTTAGATGAGTCAAGGCCATTTGTGTTTCCTCCTCTGTGTATTCTTTGTTGAGATCATTGCCCCATTTTGTGAGGGGGCATTTTGGGTTTTTGTTATTAATTTTTTTGAGTTCTCTGTAGGTTCTGGAAATTAGGCCTCTGTCTGAGTGGTAGCTGGAGAAAATCATCTCCCAATTTGAAGGTGGTCTATTGGCTATGAGTATGGTTTGTTTGTCTGTACAGAAGCTTTTGAGCTTGATAAGGTCTCATTGGTTAAGTGTTTGTTGTATTTCCTTGGTTGCTGGAGATTTGCTCAGGAATTATTTCCCTACTCCTATTTCATGCAGAATTCCTCCTATTTTTTTCTTCCAGTGTGTTCAGGGTTACCGGATTTATATTAAGGTCTCTGATCCATTTGGAGTTGATTTTTGTGCATGGTGAAAGGAGTGGGTCTCTTTTCATTTTTTACATGTGTTTATCCAATTTGTCCAGCACCATTTTTTGAAGATGCTATCTTTGGCCCAGGCTTGGAGGAGACAATGGTGGGAGCTTGGGGTGGGGGAGGGGTTGGCTCTCTGTTCCTCTGTGGAGCAGAGAACCACCTGGGAACCCTGTCTGTGCTGGTATAGGAGCTGGGGAGAGGATGGGCTTGGGTTCAGGTCCACTTGGGGGTCCAGGGTTTGGATACCAGCTGGAAAATCAAACCTGTACAGAGTGAGTCCTGGCAAAGCTGTTACTCGTCCACCATCTTGCTCCACCCCGCTACTTCCTTTTTAAAAGAGTAGCTCACACTAATGCCTTAGATTTTTTTTTATTTTAAGAAAATTTCTTTCTTTTTATTTTTTTACGTTTTTTAACGAGCAGAGTACAGAGTTAATTTTTTGTGTATATGTATACGCAGTATACGTGTGTGTGTGTGTGTGTGTGTGTGTGTGTGTGTTGTCCAGAGGATAATGTTGTATCTTCCTTTGTCACTCTCAATTTTATTTATACAGGCAGTCTCTCTTGAACCCAGAACATGCTGAGTCAGCTAGGCTAGCTAGCCAGATTGCTCCCAGGACCACCTCTGTCTCTAGCTCACTGGGATTTCAGGTGGACTGCCACACCCATCCAGCAATGTGTGGGTGATGGACGTCCAAACTGAGGTCTTCACACTTGCATGGCATGTGCTTTATCAAATGAGCCATCTTCCCAGTCCATAGAGTGAATTTTTAAATGTGAATTATATTTTCCTATATATTACCTTGGATTCCAAAGATATCATATACATTACTATATGGGTAATTTTGATTTAATTTTACAATAAAAGTCACTTATAGTAGCATAATTATAGCATTATATAATTAAAGTAGAAAATTAATATAAAGATAGTAATAAAATAAGTTGAAAAATCTAAATTATACTGAGCAGATTTCTCAAAATGTGAAAGTTTTCCTTTGGGAATCAGCTCATATAGAAGAGGTTTGCTATTACCCAGAATCATTGCTTTGTATTTCTTTTCTTACTCCAAAGTCAAGACAGGCATTTGAATTACTGGGCTGGGGATGTAGCTGGGTTGGTAGATTGTTTGCCTAGTGTGCACAGTGCCCAGGATTCCAGGCCCACAATCATATCTCAACCTGAGACACAGGAGACTATCTCAAAAAAAATTAAATTATAAAGGTTTTGGTAGCTTCCCTCAGAAAGGAGATTTTTTTTTCTGGTTGTTGCTACAAACTTTCTCAGTGGCCTTGGTCAGTTCAGCTCTCTCCTTAAAGTGGTAGATTATATATATTTTGTTTCTAGATTTAAATATGTTAATCTATCTTTTCATAATTCCATTTAAAGAGTTTATTATGTCCTAAATAGTTCAGGTGCTGTTATTGGCTGGTGTTTTACAAATGTCAGGTTTCTCTATGGTGAGTATTGCCTGTGTGCGCTGTCTAGGTAATGTTAAGTAAGCAGATTATTTCAACTTTACCAGAATCACTCTGAGTGCTGGAAGGGTGAGGACAAGAAAGGAGCAGTGTGGGGAAGGCACACACTAAAGACAAGTGATGTTTTCTTTTTGTGGTTTCTATGAAGAAAAACTGATGTGTGAAGGGTATAGGAATGGACAGAGAACAGAAAGAGAAATAGATAGAAAACTAGCAATCTGTGTCACAGTGGAATAAGGCCTCAGATGTTTAAATACTTGAAAATGTGCTAGAGGGTCCTCAACATGTAGTAGAGACTTGACTGAGAAAATTGTAGGGTTATTTAAATTATTTTAAGAGTGTGGCCATAGCAGAAGAGCCTGAGCAGCGATTGAATGCAATTTAAAATAGTTTATTTCCTGAAACCTTTTTATAGCAGCTTGCAAATCTTGCCAATGATATTCAGTCTGTGCCCATAGGGAGCAAGCATATGAAGTCAAGCATATGGGAATCAGGTTGCTGGAAAAAATGTCAGGCCAAGAGGGAGCTGAGGCTGTGGAGGGGGTGATCAAGAACTCTGCCCTCCCTCACCTGGCTCAATGGTCTAGAGCACTGACATGGAGTCTCCAGCTGCAGAGAGCCATGACTCTCCAGTCACTGTCTGGGTGTTTAGTATTCATTACTGAGAGACATGGGAATTCTTTCCAGTTTGTGGGTTACAAATGGAGATGGTATAAATGTTCGTGTGTAGGTTTTGTTGTGTTTTTATTTCTCTAGGATACATGCTACATGTAATTAATGCTTATTTATATGACAAGTGCATGTTTAAGTTTTTTAGTAACTTCAAAACTAGTTTTTAGAGTAGTTGTACAGTTTATTTCTATCTGGTGTCTCGATGTTTTATTTTAACTAGGGCAATTGATGTGTAGTAAAAGGTCACTATAGATTTTAAATTTACATTTTCTTTCATTTGGTTATGTTCTCTTTATATAGTATGCATATATACATATATGTGTGTATACATGCATATATATGTCACTCATTGTCTAATTGACATCATTCTTCAATAAGATAGAAAAAAATCTTAAAATTTATTTGGAAGCACAAACGACCTTGGATAGCAACATTATCTCCATTCGTAATTTAAGGCATATTACAGAGCCATAGTAACAAAAACAGCATGGCACTGGAATGAAAAGGGATATTCCAATGGAACAGAACAGAAGATCCAGATGTAAACCAGGCAGCTACAGCCATCAGATTTTCGACAAAAATACCAAAAAAAAAATGCCCATTTAAAAGAAGACAAACTAATGAATGGTATACTTTACAAAGCTTGCTTCTGATGTTAAGATGAAGAAATTTGTGCCCAGTTTTTTTTCTTTTTTTTTAAATATTTTATTTATTTGAGAGAGAGAGAGAGAGAGAGAGAGAGAGAGAGAGAGAGAGAGAGAGAGAGAAAGAATACGGCGCACCAGGGCCTCCAAGCCACTGCAAATGAACTCCAGACACATGCGCCCTCTTGTGCATCTGGCTGTATATGGGCACTGGGGAATTGAACTCTGGTCCTTCTGCATTACAGGCAAACGCCTTAATCACTAAGCCATCTCTTCAGCCCTGTGCCCAGTTTGTGAAGCCAAAGTTTTTCTTTTATTTCTTCTGTGTTTCTAAATGAACACTTATAGTATTGTCTTAAATGTAAGCCTATGATCCATTCTGAGCAAACGTTTTTGGAAGATATGAGGTCTGGGATTTTTTTCTTCATTGTCTAATTATTCCAACATGATTTATTTAAAAAATGATGTGCCCTCCACTGAATGACTTTTACCATTGTGTGAAATCTAGAGACTATATCTGCGTGGTGGTATTTCTAGATTGTTTAAGCCCCACTCATATGTTCTGTCTACTATCTATCATCCAGCCATGTCCACACAGTTCTGACTAGAATAGCTAAATAGTTTTCCTCAAAATGGGTAACTGCCTTCTTTGCAACTAGTCCCTCATCTATGTTGATGTGTGTGTGTGTGTGTGTGTGTGTGTGTGTGTGTGTGTGTGTATTTGCTCTCCTCTATGATCCATGGGGCCATGTTGATAAGCCCAGTCTTGTGTAGGCCTTGTGCTCCAGACAGTGCTGGGAGGTCATGAATGCAATGGCCACTTCATTGTTCAAAGGCAGTGTTCCAAAACACTAGCTTTTGTGTCCTCCAGCTTTCAGATTCTTCTTCCTTCCCCCTCCATCTCTCCACAGTGCTCTCTGAGCTTCAGAGAATGTGATTGAGATGTCGTATTCATGCCGAGCACTCAGCAGTCACTTAGAATCAGCACTTTGACCAGGTAGTCTCCACCATCTGCAAAAAAAAAAAAAAAAAAAAAGCTTCCCTGACTAAAGGTGAGAGAGCAGCATTGGTCTGTGGGCAGAAACATAAATATTTTAAAACATATTTTTTTTTATTTGAGGGAGAGAGAATGAGAGACATACTATAGGCACTTAAGAGAACTGTAAATGAACTCCAGACACATGTGTCACTTTATGCATTTGGCTTTTAATAAATATTTTTACTTTCTTTTCTGTATCCATTACTTCCTCCTTCCTCACCTGAAGCAGCTAAAGGAAGGAAAGGACTTGTTTTAGGCTTAGAGTTTTGAGTGGAAGTATGCATTATGAGGGGCAAGCAGGGCAGGCCTGAGCAGAGAGCCTGAGTCTCATCATCCCATCAGCAGGGAACAAGCAAGCAAGCAACAGCAAGCTGGGCAGGGCTGGGGGGTAATACCTCCATGCCTGCCCCCAGCCACACTCTTCCCAGCAAGGCTCCACCTCCCAAAGGTCCCACAACCTTCCCAAACAGCACCGCCAATTGAGGATTGAGTCTACATTCAAACTACCACAATGTCTTTCTTCTTTTGATGTGTGTAAAGATGTGGTGCGAGCGTGTGTGCAGATGGGTGTGCCCTGTGTTCACATAAGAAGGCCTGTGGGATGTATTGCGTGTCCCCCTCTCTCTTATTTCCTTGAGATAATCTGTTGCTGAGCCTGGAACTTGCCCCATTTTTTGGTTAGACTGACAGACCAGTGAGCCATAGTCATACTGTAGTCTCTACCTTCCTCAGCACTGGGGTTATAGGCATGTTAGCCATTCTGGTTTTTTGTTTTAAATTTTATTTACTTGTTAATTTATTTGAAAGAGTGAGACAGATAGAGAAGGAGAGAGAGAGAATGGGAGCATCAGGGCCTCCAGACACCAGAAATGAACTCCAGACACATGCACACCTTGTGCATCTGGCTTTTTGTGAGTAATGTGGTATTGAACTCAGGCCCTTCTACTTTACAGGCAAGCACTTTAACAGCTGAGCCATTTCTCCAGTCCCAGCCATTCCCAGTTTTTTACATGGATCTGTGAAGTGAACTCAGGTCCCCATGCTTTTGCAACAGTGCTCTCTCATTCTGAGCTTAACAAAGTCAATTATCTTGCCAAGCTCCAAAACAATCTGAATGGTATCACTCACCACATGAGAAGATCAAGTTAGTGAACGGTACAAACATCATGGGTGATCAGATGAGGCATTCCACTTGTGCACACAGAGATTTTTCTCCCATATTTGGCATCATTAGGAATAGCATGATGAACAGCAAAGAGACTGTTGGTGTCATAGATCACACAGAAATTCTTGTCAATGATGACATCCCTAAAGCTGCAGGGAGATTATGGAGACGAGTGGATGGACAAGGAGCAAACATACTGTTCAATCTATCTAGCATCTGGTGCTTTGGAACTTCTACTTTCTTCAGAAGCTTCTTGGGACCACCAGCCATGGCTGCACTGGAAATAGTAAAAGCTTCTCATATCTTTGTTTTTTTTAAAATATATATTTGTATCTTATGTTTACCTGAATTGGGGATTGAAATTAGAGGTGAGGGTGGAATGTTAAGTGTTTCCTCACCTTCCAGAATGACCCATTCATTTGAGCACTAGCCTTTCAAGCCTGGTTTAAACTTCCTTCTTTATGAATATTGCATTTCCAAGTAACTAGATCTATTTTGACATTATTTATCAATCTGATTGGTCTATGTATCAGCACCATACCCTTTTCTCTATTTCATTTCTTTA
This sequence comes from Zapus hudsonius, assembly GCA_004024765.1. NCBI lineage: Eukaryota > Metazoa > Chordata > Mammalia > Rodentia > Dipodidae > Zapus > Zapus hudsonius. Next base: position 17,977 of record PVHP010026985.1, on the reverse strand, counting down.
TATATTAGGATTTCTAGTAAATTTGTTTCTGGATCTATTTGTTCTTTATCCTTGGTCTTGAACTGACTATCTTATTTTCCACCAGGACTCCTTAGGAGGATTTAAATGTGCATGTGTGTGTATGCTCACACATGTGTGGAGGCACATGTGTGTACTGGTATCCATGTAAGCTTGTGTGGATGTATGTTAGGTTAGAGAATAACCTTGCATGTAATTCTCCAGGAACATGAGATAGAGTCTCCCAGTGGCCTGGAGCTAAAAACGTAGGCTAGACTGACTGCTGGCAAGCTCCTCCAGTCCTCCAGTCTCAACCTCTCCATTGTTGGGATTATAGGTTTATATCACTGCTCCTAACATTGATGTGGTTCTGAGGATCAAACTCAGGTCCTCATACTTGAGTGGTAAGCACTTTACCAATGAAGCAATCTTCCCAGCCCCCATCTGGCTCTGCTTTAATAAGTCCTGTTGATTGGAAGAATTACCTGAAAGGAGTGTGAGATGGGGAACTGGCATAACATAAGACGATCCATGAAAATAACCATAATTCCCATGTTTCTTTCTGATGACAAAAGTAAAAATAATCAAAGGAGACCCCCTGTGTGAAGTGGATTCTTCTAGAACAGACCACCCTACCATTTAATCAAACCTGGTCAATGTCCCAGGCTACTCTTTTTCTTCAGACTACAGTCTGATGGCACAACACCCAGACACACAGGCCTCCTGCAGTCTTCATACACACATCAACTGATCTGAAAAGATGGACCAAGTGAGGAAACAAACTATACAAAGCAAAGGAGTTTATTTATATGTTTCAGTTTCTCAGCACCTGCAGCTGCCATCTGTTCTCAGTTGGTAATTTTTATTCAGGCCAAGTGGCACACACACGCTATCATAGGAACTGCTCCAGCTCACACTCCCAGCAGGTCACCCGGTATCCCCTGGTGTGCTGGTGTTTCCTGCCAGTGGATGAGGAGGAGGGAAAGCTTTGCTCAGTGTCCAGTTTTAGTCCATCACAGAGATAGTCAAGCCATGGGCAGACATATGAAATGCCGAGAACAATTAGTCCATTTAAGAAGTTCATGTATAAATTTCACTAATAATTAAAAGCATTCATCATCCATTGAAATGATACAATTTGACCATGGCGGTTATGACAGCCTGATGTCAGAAGGATCTGGGGCCTTCCATGAGATTGATCTATCCCACCTAACCCAATTTGCATCTGGATTTGAGAGTATAGCCTCTGGGGCTCCTTCACAGTTCTCTGGGGCTTGTTCACAGTTCTCTATGCTCTGAAGGAGAGCATGTGGCAGCAAGTACTGTGCTGTCTGTGGGTTGTCTCTAGAGCACACCTCACTGAACAAAAGTGAGTAGAAAACAATGTCACATTTCTCTAGAATAAGACCTGTAGTGGCTGTCATTGAACTTGAGACTGATTATGATGTCTGTCTAACACTGAGAAAATGAGGAATACAGTAAGGTCTGGAACGAGACCTTTATAGGTTCCGAAAACTTCCTACATGAAGATTGAGTTCTGTGATTAAGACTATGACTCCAGTGTTGACTTGAAACACAGTTTCCTACTCAAGTTGCTTATCTGTCTCTGTCACTTACTAACTCATTTGACACTAAGTAAGAGCTTAATGTCTGCTAAATTCAATTCCTTCTCTCTGGCTCATATTAAAAAGAGAATCCGGGCTGGAGAGATGGCTCAGTGGTTAAGGCACTTGCCTTCAGTGCCTAAGGCCCCTGGTTCAATTCCCCAGGACCCACATAAACCAGACCCACAAGGTGGTGGCCCTGGTGAGCTTTCTCTCTCCCTCTCTCTCTCTCTCTCTCTCTCTCTCTCTCTCTCTCTCTCTCTCTCTCTCTCTCTCCTGGAAAATGAATAAATAAAATATTAAAAAAATAAAAATAAAAATAAATAAAAAGAGAATCCTTCTAGAGGCAGTAAGGACATTCGAGATTGAAAGCATTTGAAATGTAGAGAATGACACCCTTAAATATATAAAGAATGTATAGGAAGGATGGAAGGAGAGGATGCACTGAACAAGTTGTAGCTTCTTGAAATGGCCCTAAGAGCAGCTTCATGCAGTGATTTTGCTAAAGGAAATTCACATAGCATGCTACCGCTGAGCTTACATACATTCTTTTCTAGTTATCAGAAAGGATTATTATATGCTGTTCCAACTTCTGTGGGAAGATATACATTGATAATCTTGCCTTGGGACAATGTTGATTGCCTCACCCTCTGAGGAGCATGGACGAACATTCCCCAGTGCATCAAATTGTTTCTTTCCATTGACAGTACTCTGTTAATCCAAGCAGCTTAGTTAAAAGAAGCAAAACTAAAATAAAATACATAGAAAGAAACAGGTTAGTAAGAAATGGCAAGTATGATAGAGACATTACTATATAATAGCTACAGCAGAGTATGAACAATACAGCTTGAAGACCCCAGAGCCTACTAGGCAGTGTTGTCTGGGAAGTCAGTGCTTTGACATATGTTCCTAGATCCTCATATTTAAGGGCACTTTTCTTTTTAGCAGTACCCTCAGTAGAAAAAAAAAAGCACAATATTTGTGAAGAGTCCTTCAGTCTGGAAGCAGTATATTCACCACTTGGAATACTTCTCACACCCATTTACTCAATGATAATGAGGAGGCTGTCAAATATGAATGGAGCCAAGAGAAGCAAAGAGCTTTGCAGCTCCGGGCACAGGAATTTAACACTCTTCAGTGCCAGAGGTGGAGATGGGGGAGGCAGGAGCAAATGCTGCGCAGTGCTCATAGAAAAGCCCACAGGAGACACTGGATCCTGTGGGTTTAGAACCTGTACAACATTCACAGTGAAATTCCTGGTTTGCTGCTCTGCCTTGATGGGGATGAAATAGTAGATAGTAGTGAGCATCATTGATTCTCCTCATGAGCTGTCTGTCACTATCCCTTTGCACAAGTGCCTCTCCCATGGCTCTGTCTTCAAGACACTTGGGGAGAGAGAGAAGCTTACGACCAGCTGGTAGAGGAAGACAAGGCCAGATGGGTCAGATTGCTAATGTTGATGCAGACCAAAGGCGATACTGGTGTACAGTTTCCTAAAGGAGGGACCTGCATTATTCAGGGTTCTGTAAAGGAAACAGAGTTGATAGAATGGATTTTAGTAAAAGGGAATTTATTGGGGTAGTTTACGACAGTCCAACAATAGCAATATGCAGGCCCACCCACAGGTGAAGAAACCATTAGCTGTTCAGTCCACGTGGCTGGATGCCTCAGCAGTCCCAATCCAGCCCAGAAGGTCTGTTGGCTCCCTGGGGAGTGATTGCTCTTCAGTCCACGATGTGAGGCAGAGGAAACTGGGTTCTGATGTCCAGGAAGTGTAGGTGTGATGGTTAGGTTTTGTTGTCAAATTGATCTTTTAAATTATCTTGGGTAGGTCTCTGAGGATGTTTACAGGAAGACAGCCTCTCAGCAAGGAGCAGGATGTAAAGAAGCTCAAAGAAGTTGGAAGTAAACATCCTTTCCTGTGTGGGCCATGCAGGAAGGAAATTCCAGAGACTCAGGAAGCCATTAAGTCTGGGATAGGATTGCAAGACACTACCCTAAGCCTATATAAAAGGGAAGAAATTCTCTCCTTGCCTCATCCCCCTGCCTGTTCCCTGTTCTCTGTGTGTGGTATAGGTGATGGGTTTTTCTCTTTGCTCAGACCTGTGAAAGAGGGCCAACCACTTTCACTGTTACGGAACTTCCCATCAGTCTGTAGTTTAAATAAATACTTTCCTCCCATAAACTGTGCCTGGCTTGAAGATTCATCCCAGTGATGTGTGGCTGACTATAATAGTAGGAGACCAGGATGTGAATGCAAGTCACAAACAAGCACCAGCAGGGGGAAGGAAGGAAGAGAGTTTCCTTCCCCTTAGGCTTCCTTATATTTAGTCTCCTTGGAAGGTCCACCCACTGGGGGGAAAGGCTCACTCTGAAGAAGGGAACTCCTCCCTTCTCCAAAATTCCAAAAGGATTTTGTCAATCCTTCCTGCATGCAAACTCAGAGACCCGCCCAAGATTACTATGGATTATTATATGGATCAAGTTGACAAATAAATTTAACCATCACAGGACCCTACAGGACAGTACCGAGGGAAAATTCCTCCCTGTGGAGAGACTTCTAAGTGCTACAATCTCTTCACCCCACCCAGTCTCTCTTCTGAATTGAGATCAATTACACTCTCCAACCAGAGCCTAGGCTGAGGGAATCCAAAACCCTAGATTATTGATACATTTCCTTTTTTTCCCCATTTCTGGGAGTATGAGCCCTCTTGTTTATTAAATCTCTTAGACCCTTATGAGCAAAGTAGAAGCTCTTGGATCTAACATGTCTAACGCTGGAGCCAAAATGTTAAGTGCTTCTCGATATACATGTATGTGTGCATTTACATATGTATAGAGATACATACATATATAAAGTTAAGTACTTGTCGATATACATGTATGTGTGCATGTACATATGTACAGAGATACACACACACACATATATATATATATACATATATATATATATATAAAGTTAAGCACTTGTCTATATACATCTGTCATGGTTTGATCCAGGTGTCCCCCACAAACAAATGAATGTGTTCTGATTGATCAATCCTCAGCTGATGGCAGCTTGGGTTTTAAAACCTTGCTAGATCTGTGTTGTCAGGGGCGGGCTTATGGGGTTATAAGCCAGCTTCCCCTTGAAAGTGTTTGACACACCTTCCTGCCACTGTTTGCAGTGCTGTGGAGGAAGTGATGTCCACCCTTCTGCTCATGCCATCGTTTTCCCTGCCAGGATGGAGTCTCCCCTTGAGTCCATAAGCCAAATAAACCCATTCCTCCACAAGCCACTTTTGCTTGGGTTCTTTCTGTACAGCAACAGAGAAAGTTGCCTACAACAGATTTGGTACCAAGATATGGACTCTGTTGCTGCTAGAACCCTGATCTTGTGGCTTGGCCTTTTGGAAGTGATCTGCAGGAGGAATGTCAGGTATTTGAAATCTCATCCTAAGAGACACCTTGCAGTGCTGTGAGTACAGCTTGATGGACCATTCTGGTCTGAGTTGAAAGACCTGAATGAAGTAAGAACTATGGACTGTGAGGTTTGGCTTATGAGGGTGAGAAAGAACTTTGTCAGGACTGTGCCAGAAGCAGTTTGTGTGAGAGGCTTGCTGCATTCTGCCTGCCTGTGTCCTGGGAACCTCTACAGGGTTGCTTTACATAAAGATGGATTGGTGTGAGCAGATGGAGATGGCACAGAAAGAAAGATCTTTGGGTCAAAATTTCTGCCCATTCAGCTGCAATTGTTTGAGAGACTACAACCATTGAGATTGGGCCAGCTGGTCTGCATTGGAACAACAGGATGAATGCGGACTCTTTGAAGTAAGGGGCCTGAATGCTTTGTTCCCCCCAGGATTAACAAGTTGGTAGTCCACCTGGTTCTGTGGAATATAACAAATGCAAGAAGAGAAGGTCATTGGATTTGTAACACAGTTTTGTTTTTGAAAAATGGCCATCGGCAGTGTGAAGCAGGTGTTCTAGATTGCCTGCATGGAAGCCTGATGAAGTCATGAGAATGAACTGTGGGTTGCAATGGAGACCCATAAAATGCCAGGAATATGGATGGCTGCCAAGGAAAGCTGCTAGCACTGGATGAAGTTTTCCCGGACTGTGAGTAGCCGAGCAGGAGGGGCAGAATCGCATCTCCATGAGACTTTTTCAAATGCAGGATAATTTAACTTGGAGTTAGAGATTGATGGTGCCCTGCTTGTTTTAATTCTTGTATTGGTTCAATCTGTTTTTGCCATGCCTCATGATTTGCATTGTGAATTTTCTGTGCCATTACGGGTTTATTTTTGGCATTAAGGCTCAGTTTAAAGCTGTGCGGACTTAGGAGTTGAGCTGAACACATTGTATTTACATCACTTATGATTTATTAGTTGGGGGGCAGGGGTGGACAGCCATGGTTTGATCCAGGTGTCCCCCACAAACAAATGAATGTGTTCTGATTGATTGAGCCTCAGTTGATGCAGTTTGGATTTTACAACCTCACTGGAGCTGTGTTGTCAGGGGTGGACTTATGGGGGTTATAAGCCAGCTTCCCCTTGCTAGTGTTTGGTATACCTTTGTCCACTGTTTGCAGTGCTGTGGTGGAGGTGATGTCCACCCCTCTGCTCATGCCATCATTTTCCCTGCCAGGATGGATTCTCCCCTTGAGTCTGTAAGCCTAATAAACCCATTCCTCCACAAGCCTTTTTTGCTTGGGTTCTTTCTGCACAGCAACCAGAGTGCTGACTGCCAATACATGTATGTGTGTCTACATATGTCTACATATACATACATATATCATATATAAAGATAAGTATTTATCTAAATACACACATGTGCATACATATATATATATATATATATATATATATATATATATATATATATATATATATACATAAAGTACTTGTCTATATACATATACGTGTATATGAACATATATACAGATACTATATATATAAATTTGTATACTCATCTTCGTAGTCTCATACACATATATAAATAGCATTAAACATGCAAATTTTTGCTTTGTTTCTGACAGAAAAGTAGAAGAGAATTAAATTTTTCTGTAGAGGAAGGATTGATGAGATTATGCCCCATACTAGTACAATAAGTTACTATCAATAATTTAAAAAAGGATTCTCTATGTTTAATTGAATTATTTTGTACAAATTGAATAAAAGCATTTTTCTGAATCAAAAGGAAGAACATAACTCCAAATGAGTCTTTCCTTCCCCTCTACTTTTTTCTTCTTTCTTTTCCTCAGTTTACCTTGTTAAATATAGGCAAAAATGAAAAAAAGAAGGTCCCAAGTAACTTCTGGATAGTGGATTGGGAAAGGTGTTATTTTATAGTTTTGCTTCATATGATTTGTAATTAGATGATATACTTGTGCAATATCTTTAACTTTAAAAATTTAAGTAACTATTTACAAAGATAGTATAATTTGAAACCAACTGACAAAAATGAAGGGGTCAGGTTATTCCCTACATACTGTTAAAATATTCATTTCTTAAGTATGTATTTACAGGTAGGAAACAAATAAGATTCATAACAATGTAAGTGTCTAAAAAACTTTCTGAAATATATTAACCTTTTACAACATGTAATTCTTTTCCCAAAATTTAATTTTATTATTTAGTGCATCTTCTTATTTCTTGTACTCCTTTTTGTTATTATGACATTTGGTTACCCACTGTTTTTAAATTATTGGTAAAATTAATCTCTGTAGAAATTTCACAAGTATCTAAGTGTGTACTTATAGAAATCAAGAGATGATTTGGGTAGTGTAGTGCATGCTTACAGTGTCTGACTACCTTGATTTAGAAAGTGCATTAACCAGACACTATTCCTTGGGCCCAGGAGAGGCACAGTGCACACAAGAATCCCATCTGCTGTTTCTGCAGATTGCAGCCATAGCTCATGAAGGCTTTGCTGTCTTGGATACCTGCCTGCTTGTTTCTCTCCCACTATTTAAGTTGAACATGAACTCTAACTAAGGAGTGATACAGGATTGAACTTTTGGGAGTGTGTCCAGCCACGAATCCGCAGGACTCTCTCTTTACCACCATTTCTGCTCACTGGAAGGTGTGTCCTGCCCTCACCCACCTGAACCAACAGTGATGTGTAATCCCAGGAATAGTTCCTGACATGCAGTCAGATTGGTGTCAGCACCCCCACCCCTGTTGTTTGTTACCTTCATCAACTATTGGACTTGGCCCTTTCAGAAACTGAGCTGGCTCTTTCAGAGCTGGAAAAGAGTCCTCTTATTCCACAGAGCCATAACTCAGTTGTCCTGGTGGCCTAAAATCATCAGCACTGCTTCCAGAGGTGCCTGATTTACTCCCAGCACATAATTTATGGACTGGGAAGATCTGGTTGGTGCGTCTTTGTTCTGTGAAGTTCAGAAACAGGTTGAAAGTTGAGCCAGGGACCTCAGGGAACATAGCACAGAGGCAACACCACCAAAGAGGAAATGCAAAGGTCTCTACATTCTGCAAGGGATCTGTGTGTGAGTGTGCATATGCGTGCACGTGTGTGTGAGTGTGTGAGTGTGTGTGTGTTTGTGTGTGTGCATGTGTGTGATTGCGTGGGTGTGAGTGTGCATGTGTTAGTGTGCATGTGAGTGTGTGCGTGTGCGTGTTTGTGTGTGTGCATGTGTGTGAGTGTGTGTGAGTGCATGTGTGAGTGTGTGTGACTGTGAGTGTGCATGTGAGTGTGTGTGCGTGCATGTGCATGTGAGCGTGCATGTGCATGTGTTAGTGTGCATGTGAGTGTGTGCGTGTGCGTGTTTGTGTGTGTGTGTGCATGTGTGTGAGTGTATGTGAGTGCATGTGTGACTGTGTGTGACTGTGTGAGTGTGCATGTGAGTGTGTGTGTGCGTGCATGTGCATGTGAGCGTGCACGTGTGAGCATGTGCATGTGAGTGTGTGTGTGTGTGCATATGTGAGTCTGTGTGTGCATTTTTCTTCTTGTTTGGTTTGGTAAGCCCTGATCTAGGGAGGAGGTTCTCTAACATGGGGCTGCGGCCAGCATAGCATTTCATTCCCACAGGAAGGAAAGTAACTCAATGGCCCTGAGACACTTGCTGTAGGAAGAGCTGATAGCAATGACCCCAGTGAGATAGCTCTTCCCTTCCAGAGCACAGTGCATTTCCCTCCACCCACGGTCCCATCATGCTTTTCTTCAACCTGCCCGGGAATAGCTGCAGAGCTGCCGCCAAGTGGGTATGGTTCCTTAAGTGGAGATGGGCTCATTTCTCACCGGAAGACCTGGAGCGGGAGCAGAGGGTGCACACAGGATACACTGTCACGAGGACACTTCCCTCTGGCATTCAGCCTCCTGCCATTCCCTCCTTTGACCTTCATTTTAGTATGGGGAGATTTGCAAGTGAAAGAATTGAGTTTTTGAATTAGGTATTCCAAGGAAGCATGGAAAAGAACAGAGTGTGAGGTCCCTCCTCTCAAAATGGCAGAAAAAAGACTCCATATCTTGTATTTTTTTCTCTTTTCCTTTGAAGATTTTAAACACAGTCATTCCGCCCTCCTCCTTTTCTTGGGTCTGACTTGAGGGACAGTGGGGTGATCCCATTTTATTTCTCATTAGGAACACATGGACAAGCTCAGAAACTTGAAAAGTATTAATTAGTAGTAAGTCTACTTGAATCGGGAATAATCTCACAGGGCCTTGAGACCAAGACCTTGGATCACGAACTTTTGAGCCAATGAAGGGAGTTAGTCATGTATATATATATATATATATATATATATATATATATATATATATATATATATATATATATATATGCTGCAAACTCCAAATGAAGCTTTTCTTAGTCTTGTCATCAGGCCATTTTCTGACAATTTGGATTTCTGAGCCAGATAGTGCTGCATTTGGGGCAGGCAGTGGTGTCTGTTGACCTGAATTTACAAGTCATGACTCCTGCTCACCACTGTTTTTCTCTAGCCAGGGAGATGGATACTGGGAGCCAGCATGCACCGAGCAGGTCACTAGATTGAGAACATGGTCCAGCTCGTGAACGGGCCAGTGAGCACTTCTTGCTTTCTTGACTCAGGTCTGGGAACGTTGTCTCTGCCTCATACTCCGATTTTGTCCTTGGACATGGTCCTCTAGGTAGTGGAACAGAAATCTTTCTCTCTTTCTTCTTTCTTTTTCTTTTCTTTTCTTTTTTTTTTTTTTTTTTTTTTTTTTTTTTTTTTTTTTTGTTTTTTTGAGGTAGGGTCTCACTCTAGCCCAGGCTGACCTGGAATTCACTATGTGGTCTCAGGGTGGCCTTGAACTCATGGCAATCCTCCTACCTCAGCCTCCCTAGTGCTGGGGTTAAAGGTGTGCACCACCACACCCGGCTCTTTCTTCTTTCTTTCTTTCTTTCTTTCTTTCTTTCTTTCTTTCTTTCTTTCTTCTTTCTTTTCTTCCTTCTTTCCTTCCTTCCTTCCTTTCTCTCTCTTTCTTTCTTTTTCTCTTTCTTCCCTTTCCTTCTTATCCTTCCCTTTCCCTGCCCTCCCTCCTTCCCTTCCTTCCTTCTTTCCTTTTCTTTCTCCTCTTCATTCCCTCTCCTCCTTTTTTCTTTGTGTGTGTATTGTAGTATGTAGTGTATGCATGTGTGTGTGCAGATGTGCACACTTTGTGCACACACAGAGAGGCCAGAAAAAATGTAGATATCCTCTTATACCACCCATCCAGATGTTTCCTTGAGATGGAGTCTCTTGGTGAACCTGGGTCTGTCGTTTTCGGTCACAATGGCTGACCAGCAATTCCCACAGATTTTCTAGTCTCCGTTTCCGACAGGGCTGGAGTTACAAGCATGTGCGGCCTGGCCAGCTGTTTGTGTGGTTACTGGGGAATGAAACTCATGGTGAATCTAAGAAGGCTCTCTTAGGCCCTCTTGCTTATGTGGCAAGTGCAGACCCTTCAATCTTTCATTTCTCAATGGAGATTGGCAGGCAGTAAGTATTCAAAACTGTTCTTTTTTGATTAAACCAGTAGCTGTCCCTATAAAGTCCAGAGAATGAAGCTAACTTCCATATCTCCAAGATAAGTTTTCTCCAAGTGAGCAAAGAGAGAGAGAGAGAGAGAGAGAGAGAGAGAGAGCAGTGCATTCTCTTTGTTTTAATCCTCTGTATACATCTTCCTGACACATACTTTGAGTAAGTACCAAGACCGGAGCACAGATAGGGGAGCCTGTCACATTTAGGTTTGTTGAATGTAGCAAACTGCTTTACTGCTTTGAGTTCAGCAAAACCCAGAGCATGTTTGGCAAAGCTCTTTTCCCTCGATGTCTTAAGAGCATGTGGACTTAGATGGAAACTTACTTTGCATGTTCATTTACAGGTAACTCATCAAAACATTTTCAAGAGCCTTTGAAGTTGCAGAGCTTTCTCAATTCTTTTCGTGGAAACTTTTCAAGCACTTTTGTGGAGGGGGATTCATAGGAAGCTGTGCTTGGCTAAAATCAAATGTGCTTGATAGTGAAGCTTTCCTACACTCATGCAATTACTCTTTCTTTCTTTCTTTCTTTCTTTCTTTCTTTCTTTCTTTCTTTCTTTCTTTCTTTCTTTCTTTCTTTCTTTCTTTCTGCCTGTCTTTCTTTCTTTTCTTCTTTCTTTCTTTTGGGGCAGTAAGTGTTAAGATAAGATCCCACTCTTTAGCCAAAACTAGTGTGAAATTCACTATATAGCACAGAATAGCCTTGAGCTCACAGCAATCCTCCCGCCTCAGCCTCCTGAGTGCTGGGATTATAGGTGTGAGCCACCACAACCAGCTCCAAATATTTCATCCTGGTTTAAACATCGTATGCACAGTTTCTGTGGGTTTTGCTGCTCATCCAGCTCATTCTTTCACTTCCTAATTCATGTTCATTAAACTCTGCAGAAAAAGACTATTAACTGAAATTTAAAACAGTAACTAAAATATCAATTTCTAATGACAGTGGTCATATGGGTAAAAAGAATGCTGTGTACAATTCAAATTGGAAAGAAAGGGGAAACATCTGTTTGATTTGAGAATGACTAGTGTCTCTCTTCATTGACAAAACTCTATATGTCAGAAACACGTACTGAATTTCAGTTAGAACCCAACCTCCTGACTGTGTCTGCAGGAAATGGCCTGACTGTCTCTACATTTGTGAGGAGGTTGTGGAGGGAGGCTGCATCTGATGGTCCCTGACGTGTTGATCTAATGAGGCAGAAAGGCAGGCACAGGTCTGGATGTACTTGGAATCAAACCATCAAGACAGACAAAATGATTGGCTAGAACAGATGACCAGAATGAAGATGATAACAACAGTGTATGAGGAAAAATAATAGGAGGAAGAACAGGTTTGGAGAGAGAGAGAGAGAGAGAGAGAGAGAGAGAGAGAGAGAGAGAGAGAGAGAGAGAGAGAGAGCGCAAGCTCAGGGAGCTAGGCTCTGGTATCTTTATGTCAGCAGTTGCTGGCCCATGTCAGGAGTAGAAGGTAAGGTATGGGTGTGGTGGCAGTATTGGAGGTAACATAACCTTCCAAGGCTTCCCAGTATGTGACTCCAGCCAAACCAGGCTGAGTCTCTGGAGAATGTGGCAGGTGTAAACCATTAGCTAGCCACCTGGCAGAAGCTGGAGGAATGGCTCATTAGAGGAGGTCATCGACAGAATTTCCTATAGTCCCAAATATACATTTCTTTCTGTGTTAGCTACAGAACACCCCTGAACAATTAGAAAGGCAGTGATTGATCAAATATATATGGAGAATCTGTTATGTACAAAATATTTAAAAGTCACAAAAATGACCTCTGCATAGCAACAATATGATTATAAGTTGTGAGGGTGATAAAAGATCAACTCATTTGACATTATTATTTGGCTGTGTGCTCTGATGACAGAAAATCAAAGTATTGGACGAAGCTAGGGTGTTTGGATAATATAAGGAATTCTGGCTCAGGGATCCCCATCTCAGTTTGTCTAGGAAAAGGGTTGTAAACCTTCACCATGAATCAGCTTCATCTATAAGGCTTGTCGAAGTACAAACTTCAATCTCCTTCCCCCTCTCCAAGGACAATCTCCCCTCTTCTGATCTGATCACATTGTACTGTAACTGTGTTCCCACTCAGGGTAGCCCCTGGTTGAGATTTCTCACCATTGCTCTATACATTGAGTAGCTCATATTTTCAGCTACTGAGAGCACTTGGAGTAGTATTTTCTTTTCAGTACTATTTGCAGGCATGCATGTGCACATGTGCATATTATTGACAAGTTAATATACATTTCTTATTGAGTTATCAATATCTGTTTGTGTCCACACTGCAAAAATCTATCTAGGTGGACATTGTGAAGGCAGCTAGAAAATGCTGCCTGGGGGTAACATTGCCATTGAGATTAGTCCTGGGAACAGAAGTATAACGTGGCCATGGAATTCAGTAAGTGTCTTAGACTCAGCTCCTGCACTAGGCCCCAGCAGACCAGACCAAACTAGAATGGAGTCCTTTCCTGCTTCTGAACTTAGAAATTAGACAGTTTTCCAAAACCAGGAGATTCACACCAACCAATCCAAAGGAGCTGCTCAAGAGGTTCAGGAGGTTTCCTGTGCTTTAAGGGTGTAGGGAGAGAGACTTGGTGTCAGCCCATCTGCCATTGATGCCATTCTCTTTCCTTTTCCTGCTCAAGCTCCCACAGCATGGGCAGCTGTACCATAGCCAGCAGTTCCTTCTGTTATGTAGACTAGACACAGCCAGGTTTCTGCCTTTATGAAAGTCAACTAGATCCTTAAAGCCAAAAAAAAAAGTCAATTTGTTGGGATTTTGTTCTTTGATAAATTTTCCTAGTATGTACAGTTACATGGGTACAAAGAAAAAGGGGTAAATTAATTTTATTAGATTTCATTTAGCACATTAATCTACCATAGAATCACTTGTACTTGTAATCAGCATGATTGAGGATTTTGTGTGCTCTTTCTTTCTGGAACTAGCTCTTTAGAGTAGCTGTTTCCAAACACTCAGAACTCACATGTGAGTCCTGGCAGCCTTATGAGAGGAGCAGAAGCTGGTGTGCTCCTGTCAGTACCCTTTAATTTTTAATTGGTTAATTTAGCCAAAAGTGTGATTTTTGTTTATTGTCTCAGTTCTTCAATTTTTGTTTAGTAGATGGATAGCCTCAAGGGCTTTACAAGGAGCAATGACAGTGGAGGGGTCTGAAAGAACAGCTGGGGGTACCCAAGAGTTTGCAAAGCTCTGACTGTAGAACCCCAGGATGAGGCAGAGTTTCTCTTCAAAACAATCTTTGCTTTTGCTAAACATCAGTCAGGAGCCCCTGTCATCGAGGACAACAGGTTTACCAATAATTTCCAATGCTGAGTCAACTCAGTGGCAGGTAAGATCACCTACACTTGGTTTCAGCCATTCCAATGGCCCAGAGCATAAGATGGCAAGTCTGAGGACTTCCCAGCACAGGGATGCAGACCAATGGGAAGCTGTAGAAGGTTGATTCCAATTAGTCTGAGGTTAGCAAAGAGGTTTAGCCTCATTCCTGCCTGGAGGCAGAGTGCTAAGACTCATGTAATGCAAATGAAAAACTAATGGAAACAATCTCCATGCATGGGGTTTCCGTATCCAGTGCTCTGGAGGCATGGCCTTCTCTTTAACTTAGTGTGCAGAGAGAGGCAGGCCTGTGCTACCTCTCTCCACCCTGCACGCCATTGTGGTCAGGACCTTGCACTTGAACGGCAGTCCTGATTGTTATCTTCCCTTAGCATGCAGGCACTGCTCATGGTTTGTCTCTGTTGTAGGTACTTGGGAATGCAAAAATGGAGAAAGCAAGATCTGCAATCAGTTTTGAGTTGGATGATACTGTCTTTCCTGATATACATACCTTTTTTCCCCTGATAACCTGCAGATGTAAGGAACTTCTAGTGCCTGGACTTATTTCTGGAAGTTTAAAATCTCTCAGACAGTATGCTGCTGCAGGGGTTGCACGTGCTTATTTCGCCTTGCAGAGCTTCCACTGAAAACGTCAGTGTAAAAACAGAAGAGCTGGCTTGCTGTCACTAGGCATCTCTTTCTCCTCTTTCCTCCTTGGATCCTTCTTCCTTATGTCCAAAACTGGGAACTGGGATTGGAATCCCAAGTCCCATTTCATTTCTCTCTTGGAAGAGGTCTGCCACCTCCTGTGAGACATTTAGGATGACTCAGATTCAAGTTTACAAAGACATAGACGAAGCCATCAAACATTTTTTCAATATCATATGACTTGTAGAATCTAGTTAAATAAATTGTGACAGAAGGTTCCAAACTTTGTGCTTAAATTTGGTTGCATATTAGAAATACCTGCGAAAGGACATATTGAAAGAACACGTTGGTATCCAGACCCACATTACCGAGATCTGACTCCATCCATCTAGAGTGAGGCTCTGGGCATTTGTATGTTGTGTAATCCTAAAGTAAGACCCAAGTCAAGAGCCACTGTAAAGTCAAAGTTTTCCAGAGAGTAGGATTTTAAATATGTGTCAGTCTTCATACAGGCAAAATGTTCACAATTTCTGAAAAAAATAAAAATTTATTTTAAAAGTTCAATATGACTTTTCAAAGGAAAACAAGCTATTTTCTGAGTCAGAAATCAATGTTTTAGAATGGAACAGAATTAAACAAGTGCTCATTTATGCTTCTGCCTTGGAGGTGCACAGGTGGGTCAGGGATTGGCCCAAATTTCCGTGTTTCTCTTCTGTTTTGCTTTCTCTCTCTCTTTCTATCAACTGGTAGTATTCTTTTCTAAGTAGAAGCGCTGGTAATCTCGTTATTGGTTGCTTTTTTAGACTGGAGCTTTATATCCCTGGACTCAGGTTAGGACTAGAGAAAGATGTAGCTCTTTTATTTTAATTAAATATCTTTATTATTGAAAATTAGAAACACTGTATGAGCAAATAGGCCTTGATGAAAGTTATACCTTTTCCTTTTCTACACCTCAGCTCTGTGGTCCTCAGCATTCTTGTCTTTACCAAGAGGATATTATTTTTTGCACTTGGTTGATCTGAGGATTGAACTTTTCAAGCGGATTGCTCAACACTGAATAGAGAATGTTAGTAAAGAATTTTTAATTCTTAGTTATCCCACCACCATAAATGAACATACAGATGACAGAGAGTCAACAAGCCCTTGTCCTTGGTAATCTTTGTGTTATTTTTTAAATTTGAATTTATTTTATTTTTATTTTTTGTCCTTGTTATTCTTGATTGTGGACATGACTAAACTGAGAGATGCCTAGGAGATGAGAAATCCAGAGAAGATTAACTAAGTAGGGGATGGTAGTCTAGAATGTCAACAGCACTGTCTAATGGGCTTGGGACCTGGATGAAAGAAGAGGAGGTTTGGGGGAAAGCCTGTCAAAACAGGCATTCTCTCTCTCTCTCTCTCTCTCTCTCTCTCTCTCTCTCTCTCTCTCTCTCTATCTCTTTCTCTCTCTCTGTTCACCATTGTGTAACTTCTCTGCTCTGCAATGCTGTCTTACCCATGATGGCCTGAAACGTCTGAAACCATGAACCAAAATAAATCTTTCTTCTTTTAAATGTTTATTCAGGTATTTTGTCACAGGTGAGAATCTGACTTCTTCCCCACCTATTTCTAAGAGAGATATGAAGGGCTACCTATTTATATGTACCAACTCTCTCCAAAACCCTCTATTTTTTATTATTTTTAAACCTGGCATTCAGTTTCTTCTGAAGGCAAAATTTGCTTATTAGAAAAACTGCTAATTATAGTAAGTTGATTTCTACATAATTTTCCTTATCTCTGACTCACTATTGCCTACATTATTGAGTTTTTTCATTCCTTATCACCCGCCCTAGAGAAAAAAAGTCACTGGTCCTTGTCTACTAAATAATACCTATTCCTTATGATCTTTAGTAAAATTTACATAACAGTTGGTAGGCAAAATTTATTTCTTATCCCTCAATATTGGCCTACATCGTTCAGCATTCAGATCGATTGGGGTTATGTCTGCCCATTCCCTACTCCTCAATTTACTGTTTCTACCTCAAACCCAGCTTCATTAGTAACATCTCCCCCAGTGTACTCTGCACCCAGACAATCCCATGAATGCATCCAGAATAGGTTAGGATGCTTCGCTATTGGAGTTTGAAGTATACAACCATGTACCTTTATGCCCCTAATATTCTCCCAGATCTATTGTCATGCAAAGCAACTGTAACAAGTTTACATCACTATCAGTAGATGCATGTGAGTTCCAGTTCCTCCATATTCATGCTTATAGTTGATATTTGGTCTTTCTAAGTTCAATCAGTCCAATATGTGTGTAATGATATCTTACTGTAGTTTTCATGAGCATTTCTGTATTGACTTATGATGGTAACTTTTCATTTGCTTGCTATTTGTAAATCTTGGATCAAGTGTCTCTTCTAATATTTTTGCCCATTTTTAAACTTGAATTGTTTGATTTCTTAATATTGAGTTTCATACAAGACACAAATACACAAATCTGCCTAATATATATTATATACCCATATGCCTATGTATGTGTGTATTACATACATATGTAATATATATAATACAATTATGAGTTAGAAATTATTTATTTGAGAGAGAGATGGAAAAGAGAGACAGAAAAAGAAAGAGTGAGTGAGTGAATATGGGCATACCAGGGCCTCCTGCCACTGCAAATGAACTCTAAAAACATGAGTCATTTTGTGCATCTGGCTTTACATAGGCACTGATGAATCAAACCAGGGCCATCAGACTTTGTAAGAAAGTACTTTTAGCCACTGAGCCATCTCTCCTGCCCATTTGAATTTTTATACTATCTCTTTGCAGACATTTAAATACTCAGCAGCTCTTCCGGGGAAGATGGCTGACTAGCAGACACGCCATAAACCTTGGGGAAATTAGGGCCAGGTTCTTCAGCAGGGACCCAGCTCGTGGACATTAGCTGCGGCCACGAGCCGAATTCCAGGCACCTCCGAGTACAGGATCTGCACAACTGGAAGCTGACAGCGTGGAAAAGAGCTCGCAGGAAGCAGTGAGTCCTCAGGGCAGGCTGTGCCGGAGCGGCTCTTGGCTGCCTGCTGCCTGAGCCTCTCTTTCGGTGCCGGCTTTCTTTGGGTTTTGGCCCCTACCCTCCCGCCCTCTGTCTATCCCGCTCCTCCCAGGCACTCGCCTGTCTTTCTTTTTCAACTTTCTGATGGTTTTTTAAATTTATTTCTGATATTAATATTCTTTCTCAATCGACCATCGATACACAGCCCCTCCCCCCGTCCTTCGGCCACCAGCGCGTCTGCCCGCCTCTCCGTCCCGGGGGCTCCGTCGTAGCCCCGCCTCCCACCATCTGCTGCGTCCCTCCCCGATCGCTTCTACTTCTTCTTCTGTCTCTCTTCTACCGCAAACGGGGTTCCTTCGTACCCCCCC
>PVHP010026984.1:0-24239 GCA_004024765.1 Zapus hudsonius | reverse complement strand
TTTTTTTTTCTTTAAGACACGCTTTTGCTATCTAGCTCAGATTGGCCTTAAACTCACTGAGTAGCCCAGGCTAGCCCCCATACCTTTACTGTACTTGCTCAGTTACCTAAGTAGCTTTGATTAGAGGTACATATTACCAAACTTATGAGGAGGTCTATTGCATTGATACATGACAAAGTGACTGTATCTCCAGAGAAGGCATCACTAGACCTTTACAAACACAGATACCATCTCAAGGTCACATCAAACAAGGTCACAGGAGTGACCGTGCTCCTAATGAATATTCAGTCTCTTTACTTGAGTCACTCCTCAGGCCTGCCCAGAAACACTCACTGACCTGATTCTTATATTTCCGATGACTTAAATATGAAATGTCCCTCACAGGCTGGTATACTGGGGACTTGGTTTCTTCTTGGTGGGATTTTGAAACATGAGTATGTACTAGGGCCCTGACCTAATGAATGAATTAATCTTTTGATGTATGCATTATTGAGAAGGGAAGAAAGTAAGAAGTGGGTGGGCTGGGGCTCAGCAGTTAAAGGCCCTTGCTTGCAAAGCCTGCTAGCCAGGGCTTGATTTCCCAGTACCCATGTAAAGCCACATTCTCAAAATTTTGTATGGGATTGGAGTTTGTTTGTAGTGACAAAAGCAAGAGGCCCAGTTTCACCCATTCTCTCTCTCTCTCTCTCTCTCTCTCTCTCTCTCTCTCTCTCTCTCTCTCTCTCTCTCTCTTCTTAGAATTAATAAATAAAAAAACCTATATATTTTTATAAAAGAAGAGTCAGAAGTGGATCCCAGTAGGAGGAACTAGAATCTTTCTTTCCTTCAGGGCTTCATATTGTCTGTCCTCTTCCTGTACTTCCTCCCATATTTCCTCTGTACTCTCCTCCCATGATATAAGGAACCTCTGAAAACATACACTGGTTTTTATTTATGTTTGCTATGATGAGATCACACGTGTGCATGGTGGTATAGCCATAGACTTTATTTCTGTTTTGAGACAGGGTATTTTGTTTCCTTTCTTATTTCCTTCATTTACTTATTTGCTTTTATTAATTTATTAATTTATTTATTAAGTAGAAACTTTGTATGAACAAGTCAGGCTTTGGTACCACCAGTTCTCTCCTCTCTTCCCTCCTCAGTGGGATTGCTGGTATTCACCATGGGGTTGTGGGCTATGAGTTTTTCAAGTAGCAGTCAGTCATGTGTGTCTGTGTGTGTGTGGGGGGAAATACCCCTGGATATTCCCTCAAGCTTGGCTCTTACAATCTTTCCACCCTTCTTCCACAAAAATCCCTGAGCCATGGTGGGTGTTTTAAGTCTACCATAGTTTTGAGCTCTTAGCAGCTTCTGGATTTTTGATTTCGTACGTTTTGAGTCTCCTCAATGTCTGTCTCCATCACCCTAGTGCTGGTTGTCAGGCTCTCTGTGGAAGCAGCACTTTTGCTCATCTCACCACTTCCTCTGTGGTTTCATACTAGATGATGAGTTAGGGGTCATTCATCTCCTGCCATGTGCAAATAAATAAGTATACAACATTAAAAGAATTAATCCTCTAGTATTCCAAGAAAACAAATTTTCCATGTCCTTACATGTTCAATTTGAGGGTTAATTACACTCTAAATACTTGACAATTTGATATGAGCTATCTTCTTCTGGGTCTTTGAATGCTTAATTGTACATGATGACTATGATATTTCTGTGAGTTAAACTATCAATAAAGTATAATAGGAAATCCTAACTTCAGGAATGACTTTGCAGGAGCCAGAAGACTATTCCTTCATTCAATTAGACCTTATTTTCAATGCAAAGACATTATTGTATCCAGAGATTCAGCAGTACCAGTTATAACCCACAACATATACAAATAATTGTTTTCCACCTAATATACAAATTATTTATTCAAATACACATAAGAAAATAATGAAAGTCAATTATTTTTGTCAGAAATTATTCACACAAATGTTAATTTCAAGTAGATAACACTTTCCTTTAGGATTTTCATATTTTTTATATTTCTCTAATAGGAATTGCTTTCATAGTTTAAAAAAACTAATTTATATTTTTTTCTTTTTTAATTTATTTATTTGTAAGCAGAAAGGGGGGAGTTAGAATGGTTATGTCAGGGCCTCTAGCTACTGCAAATGAACTTCAGATTAACACGTTAGTTATTTTGTGCTTCTGGCTTTATGTGGGTACTGGGGAATGGAACCTGAGTCATTAGGCTTTGCAGGAAAATTCCTTAACCACTGAGCTTTTCACCAGCCCTCAAATTTCTAATTTTAATTACGCTTTGTTCACATACATTTTCTCTATTATGTTTAACATTTTATTGACAGCTTCCATTATTATATGGAAGACGATAAAGCATGATAATTCCCTCCCCACCCCTACTCTTCCCCTCTGAAGTCCTTCCTCCATCACATCCCCTCCCCCTCTCAATTAGTCTCTTTCATTTTGATGTCATCATCCTTTCCTCGTATTATGAAGGTCTTGTGTAGGTAGTGTCAGACACTGGGAAGTTATAATTATCAAGGCTATTATTATTTTTTTTTTGGTCTGGAAGATTTCATTGTAAGCAGTCCTACCCTTCCTTTGGCTCTTACATTCTTTCTGCCGCATCTTACACAATGGGCTTTGAGCCTTGAAAGGTGTGAAAGAGATGTTTCAGTGCTGAACTCCACTGTGACTTCTCAGCACTCTGGTGCCTTTTGAGTCATCCCAGTGGTCACCACCATCTGGAAAGAGAAGTTTCTCTCCTTGTCAATTTAAAAGTATGGGAAAAACATATTTCTTTATTAGAAATATTTTAAAGTCTTATTTTAATGTGTTCTGGATATTTTCTGAATATGCCCACAAAATTTCATCTCATTGAATAACTGAGAGTTAAAAATGTGACATTTAAAGTGTATTGAAATAAAAACTTGATTAAGTTATAAATTTTCACCCATACTAACACTTCCTATCTCCAAAACATTCTGCCACCTAAATGTTTATCAGATTAAACTCAAGTCCCTTTCCTGTTTTAATGTTTCTAACATTCTATATGAGCTGAAATTTTGTGACTCTCAGAGTAAATTCTTGTGAATGTTCCATTGTCTTGACTTCTGTTTTGAAGGCCAGACTTTCTCATACAGAAGCATGGCTCTGTCACCCTTGACACAGTTCCCATGCCTACACCTTCAGAGCCAGATTACTGCCTGATATACTGTCTCCTAGTGACCACACTCCCTGATCTATGGGACCACACATCTTCAGAGATTGTGTACATATATCTGTTCTCTGCTCAGTCACTTGACCCAGGAGAATTCATGCCTGTTTACTTAGTTGGTTAGCTCAACAACTAAGGATCTGAATGGGAAATCTATTTGGATAGTTTTCTTAATCCTTTCTATGTCTTGTCCCATGGTCCTGTCATAGTTTCTATTCTCTCTCTCTCTCTCTCTCTCTCTCTCTCTCTCTCTCTCTCTCTCTCTCTCTCTCTCTCTCGGCTACCTATGTGATTTCTGGTTTTGCAATGTTTCACCCAGAACCTATGACTTATCAAATCTTTATTTGCCTCTGTATGTCTCCTAATCATTGATGGGCTATACTCCATCTCACATGTCTTAATTTAAGACATCACCCATCATCCATGCAAAAGTCCTATACACCAGTAGGATGACACTTGAAGACAGGGTGTTTGAAAGGTAATTAGGGTCAGATGAAGAAATGAGCATAGCTCTCTAACATGGGATCAGTGTCTTTGTAATACCCCAGAGAGTTGGTGGTCTTGTTCTCAACCCACATTCCCATGAGACAGGTCAGAGATCTAATTAGACTTGGGTCACTGTAGAGCATTGTTAAATACTATTAAATGCTACTAGAATTGTAAGATCTATTTTGTGTTTCATTACGTCTTCATTGCAAATACCCTTATGCCTTGAAAAGTGGCCCTTTACTGGAAACCTGCCTCCTGTCCCCCTGGCATCTGGCTGCTGTTCATACAATTCAATCTCTAAGGACAATCCAGCAGTTGCAACCACAGCTGAAGGTGTGCACCAGCCACGACCAATTCAGAAAGCCTACAACAACCTTAAAAGTGTGATTCTACATAAGACAAGCCTTGCTGAGCTCTAGATAAAGCTACTTCGCCTGTAGATATTCTCATTCAAGTTACAAAGAAAACCCCTGGAGACCCAGCAGAAGGTTTCTATTTGATGCAAAAACACATTTGATGCATAATGGCTGTGCATGATGATTGAGGGTATTGGTGCTAATACCTTTGCCACAGACCCCATCTGTCTATATAACAAAGCTGCTCAGCCCACTTTTCCAGACACATCAGATATTAAATCATAAAAATAAAAAGAAATTACTTCTTAGTGTCTTTTCCCCATTTTTGACAATTATCATTAGGGGAGTGGTCTGAGCTGGTAACAGAAAGAGGAGACGTTGGAAGCAGGAGCAACGTGGTTGTGGAGGCAAAGGCTGCAGCTACTGTTGCTGTAACCCCAGCAGCAGCTGCAGAAAGGCATTGGGAGAAGGGTGGGTAGTAGAGGCTGTGGTGGAGACCCTGATGTTTGTTTAGAACTGAAGAAAACTAACTGGAGGGATCTAGTTGTCTCAAGTGCTGAGCACCTCAGCCCCAGTAGCGGTCACCTGAGCCACTACTATAGGAACTGAGGGTCCCAACACTCGATGCTCACCCATCCAGGACTTATTACTCTAATGGATGCTGCTGCTCCCTGTCATGGCTAGTGTGAAGCTTATGACTACAAAGGCTGTGCAGTGCTGGGAACATTAAACCTCCAATTTGATGACAGTAAGACTGACTTCCAAAGCCTGAAGCAGCTGACATCTAGCTCTGAGGGTTTGGAGGTGTGAGTCTCTTGTTCTGACAATTTAGCCACTAGGCATTGGACACTCAATGGTCAAGGGCTGTCAGCACTGTAAGAGCCTCCCTACCCATTCACGTTTCTATCCAAGTACAACAAAAGGACCCAAGCTCACTGGTTGCTAAAAAAGCTATTGGAGGACAGAGAAAGAAAGGGCTGTTTGGAAGCTTGCAGTTGGGCTCTCATTTGAATCCAATGATTCTGCCACCCTAGTATCAGACTTCTAGCATCTACTTCCATGAGGAAATAGTTTTTTGAGATGTAATTCACAAGATCTATGATATTTTGTCATACTTTGGCCAGCTGGTATACTGCTACCCTATTTCAAAATAGAATTTTATGTAGCTTATTCAAAATGTGCAGTCTATCAAAACAAGTAGCACCAGAAGGGAAAATTGAAAATGAAGTAATTAAAAACAAAAATAAGGGCAACCCCTGTATCTATTTAATGCCAGAAGAGTCTGCATATTTTGGAAGAGAGAGTGCATACATTTAGCTTGGGGGTTTCCATAAGCCAAAGCAAAAATGAAATATAATTAAGTAACTAGCTCACAGTGACTCTTAGCTCAGAAGCACAAGGTAAGCAGGAGTTATTCTGGTAACCAAGCTTGGAAGAAATTCCTCCCACTGGGCTCTCATAAAGATGATAGGGTTTCATCACAGTGAAGGGTACTTGGAATGTCTTTTCCTAAGCAGAACACATCATCAAGCGTGCTCTAACCTCACCTCCTTCCTGTCTGTTCTATGCCTTTGAGATGCACCTCCTGGGCTTCTTTGTACTCTGGAAGAAAACATCACAAAACTAGGGACTGGAGGAGTGGTAGGTGAGAGTGTTTATAGTTTATTCTTTCACTTTTTAGCCTCTGAGCTTCAGTAGCAACTGTATTCTCCTTTAGTCAAAGGCTCTCCCTGTAGTCAAATCATTCATGCAGTACAGGGAATGCCATTTTCCTTTCTTCAGGTCCAAGAATGATTTGTTCTTCTTTGTTTCATCTCTTACCTCTGTCCACATTAGTAATTTCTTCATCCAATGGGTTGTCATAGTCCATTCCTTCATGACACTGTTTCCTATGTAAGTCAGTGCTTGGGATCTATCTCCTTTTGGGTTGGAAACCTTGTCAAGGGCAGAAAGCACTGCATGTAGGAATCTGGCTCATCTTTAACTTTTCTACATTATTTTCCTTTCTTTCTTAGATAAATGGTTTACAGTTGATAATAATACAATTTGTTATCAGCAAATATTGGTATATTGTTTACTACCTATTTCATATACAGAATGGCTTAAACCAGCCTGGTATTTCTTGAGTTTAGAAACCTAAGATGAAGTTGAAAGCAGGGTCAAGTTCTAGTTGGGTATAGAAGTCCAACACTTCTGATCACATAGTTCAATGTTCTACCATTCAGAAATCATAATATAGTTTTGTAGGGAGAGCTTTCCAAAAATCAGTTCACTAATATGAATTTAGCTGCATTTGAAAGGATCTTGTTAAGAATACCACAAACTACTCCTTTCATACTTGTCTCTCCAGAGATACACTTGAGTCATTTCAGAAACCAAAGAAAGGGATAAATAAATAGTGTGCTATTTTTATTGATCTAATCATAAAGGAAACTATTGAGATTTTAATGTGGGTGTCTCTAGACCTATATATAAATAAAATTTATGTGCATACACACATGCATACTTATAAAACCCCTAAGGCATTAGAAACGTCAAAAATCTTAGTGGGCTTTGAGGGAAACTTCTATAATATATTAAAAATATGAAGTTTTGGTAGTACTAATATGAAACTCATAATGATATAGGCCTTTGTGTGGAAAATAATGAATATGAATATATGTTATATAATCTTATTACATCATAGTATCACATATTTCACCCTTCACTCTGATCACATCTAAACCAATTACACCTATAAGGACCTCACTTCTCATTTGCAAATAAAGTCATTTTCTGTTGTATTACAGATTAAATTTCGATCTTTGAGCCGGAGTGGAACAATTAAGGAATTTAACATTGTATCTTTACCGGCCTCTTGTGAACACATGAAATACTGTTAGTATGTAGTTTTAAGTGATTGCAATTATGATTACTTTTAAAAGTAAATGTTCCACATTAGTATTAGTAGAATTTGTTTAAATTGCTAACTTGATTGTTTTGCATATGAGCAACAATAGACATAGAAGAGTTAGGGTAGCTAAAATAGAGTTCAGAGATCTCCTTTCGGAAAGCCCCAGAATCTACTATTCATCCCTCACTGGAATTCCCCGCTCCTCTGGTTTATCTCATTCAAAGATATAAGCATTCCTCTTTGTTTACCTCCCTATATCTACCCTTAATTCTTGCTGTTTTTCTTGCCCAACTCCTTTGTTGAGAATCACTTTGTTTAAGCTTTTATTATTGCTCTCATTCTTCTGTGCTTCTGCTTTTTGCCAGAGTCCTCAATGGATAAACATTATGTGAGCAAGCAAATAGTCATGAATGTCTCCTTTTCTTTCTTTCTATTCTCTTCATGCTTAATTTATATCAGAAGTCTAAGAAGAAGGATTTGTGTGCTTCTGTTATTCTTTACCTGCCAGATTAAAATATTTATGTCTCATTCCTATTGAAAAGTGTTTGCTATCTAATACTCTATGAATATATAAGAGATGGAGGTGTGGCTTTCAGAATAAATCTCATACAGGAAATTTATCAGTGGTGAATACAGGGAATGTTCTGTTCTAACATGTTGTCCAATATGCAAGAACCTTCTTGGGTTAAGATAGCAATGTGGAGAGATTGCTCAGTGGTTAAAGGTGCTTGTTTGCAAAGCTTAATGGCCTGAGTTTGATTCCACAGTACCCACATAAAGCCAAATGCACAAAGTGTTGCATGCATCTAGAATTTGTTTGCAGTGACAAGAGCATGTCTACGTTGATTGATGATAGATTGATTCATTCATTCATTCTCTTTCTCTCTCCCTCTCCCTTGCAAATAAACACAATTGATTTTTTAAAAAAATCTTGGGGATGGAGAGATGGCTCAGTGGTTGAGGCACTTGCCTTTAGTTCCTGAGGAACAGGGTTCAATTCCTCTGTAACCATGGAAGCCAGATGCACAAAGTGGCACATGTGTCTGGAATTCATTTGCTGTGGCTAAAGGCCCTGGTGAGCCATGCTTGCTTCTCTCTCTCCCTGTCTCTCTCTCTTTCTCTCTCTGTCTATCTCTCTCTGTCTCTCTATATATATGTATCTCTCTTCTTGCAAATAAATTAATAAAATTTTTAAAAAAAATCTTAAAGTTGCCTATATTACAAAAAAAAACTTGAAACTGCATTTGGCAAATGATGCTAACAATACATTCTCCAATAATGCAGAAAAGAAATCAGTGTTCAACCAACACTTTTATGCAGAGCTCTAGCACATATTTTCCTGTATTCATGAAAACTTGAGAAAACACAGAAGCTCCCTGTTTCCTGGTCCTGACTTCCCATCAGTAGGTAAACTCATGGCTCCCAGGTTGATTATATGATTTATATGTTCAGTGAAAAGTCAATACAGAATACAATGCTAAATACAGGTTGTTTTTTATTTCATATGCCTTCTGTAATAGATAAGCTTCTAGTTGGTAAATTATGTCATCTCTGGCATTCTAAATGGCATTTTATTTTCCTAGGTGATATTGCTAACTCAAGTGTAACTTGTAAGAATAAGCCACTGTCGTTCCACAAGAGTAAAACATCTCCTGATCTTCAGCATCTGTCACAGAGCCTGGCCAAGGGCGACAACTATCTAAATGTTAAATAAACCAAAACAGCTCATGGTTTTGTTAAGCTTTGCTATAAAGTAAATTTGAAAATTTATCCTAAGTCATATCTAGACGCAACCAGGAGGCCAGGCAGATGAATAAGAATGAAAGTTGAGCCCTGTTGCAAAAACTTTCAGAATCTGAATATAAGTTGGAACATCAGAATGTCTTTATAAATGTGCAAATCTCAAAGTAAAAGAAGAAATATATGCTTCTGGGTCTCCTCCCTGCACTGGAGCATATCTGTGAGCTCTACCCTTGAAGGCAGACAGCTGATGCTATGATTGCTTTCCAAATGGAAAGCCTCACCTGCTGTTTGCAAACGTGTTCTCTTCTCTTCTGCCCTGTTATTGAACAAACAGTCATTGATTTCTATCTCCTCTATTTTTTAAGGCAACAACATCCCACCGATATTAGATACTGCCCTGACTGCTTAGTGAAGGATTTAAGTGAGTCATATTTTAAAAAAAAAATTCTGATTCCTACACAGCCTGCTGGAGGATTCCTGTTATGAAAACAAGGAATTTGATGTGACAGGTAGAACTCACTAATTATTAATACATGGTTTTCTGGGGGAGAAAATTTTGTTGGAATGTATCCATGGCATTATTACAGCAGAAAGCAATTGAGCAAACAGATGTATCAAAGGTGGTTGATGATACCTGTCCTTAGTAATCAGAATGGAATTCTCGTTCTGGATCAAGATCAGCACATCCATACAAAATGAATTAAAGGAAGGGGAAAGAAAGAGTACACTATTGTCAGGAAATAACAGTATAATCTGTCCATGGTGCTGAATGCTAAAAAAAGAAACATATTACAGAGATATTGTGATTGGGAGGGGTCTTTTTACATAAATGTTTGGAGTTGGGATGTAACTCCATGGTAGAGTGAGTGTCTGGCATTTGTGAGGGCCTGTGCTCAATCTGCAACACACACACTCTAGCTAATTAACTAAATTGATTAAATGATAGTGAAATGATTTAAATATGATTTTATTCTGACACAAAACCAAAATGGAAAAGCATATATCTTAGGTACACAAAATAAACAACTCCCAAGCAAGAATTAAAGTAGTTCCAGCAAGCCCCAAATCCTAGTGTATTCTCCTCTTCCAATCACAACATGCCTTTTGCGTAAAAGCAATCTGCATTTGCTTATGTCCAGTCTGAACTTCAGTTTAGAAAGGTTCGGCAATTTTCCTGTCATTTGAATGCCTTGTAAATAGATGTCTTATTCAGTCACTCTATACATATCACTTTAATTTCCCTCAGAGAAGCGCACATAAGAGCTTGAAAATAACTTCTCTCTTTCTGTCTCTGATGGCATTCTGCATCTTCATATAATTCTTTGGATCTTTACACATGAAAACCCTTGAAATATGACTCACCAATAATAATAATCAGTCAACAGTTTTCTCACAATACTAGTGACTGAATTTGAGCAGAAACCTTTGATTGCAGATGACTCTTCAAGCACACTTTAACTGAGCTGGCTGGTTAGAGCTAATAGAATATTACATTTTCTAAGTCTTTTCCACCAAAAGGGAAAATAGACTCTCATCAGAACTGTTGATGACTCCGTGTGCTTCAATA
Organism: Zapus hudsonius; assembly: GCA_004024765.1. Taxonomy (NCBI): domain Eukaryota; kingdom Metazoa; phylum Chordata; class Mammalia; order Rodentia; family Dipodidae; genus Zapus; species Zapus hudsonius. The sequence continues at coordinate 13,980 of PVHP010026984.1, read as the reverse complement.
GGAAAATCTGGGTGAAAGTCTCACCAGGTTATTGACTGGCCTTGTGATACTGCACATGTCACCATCGCCTTTTCTAATTTCAATTTTCTGAAGAACACAAGAAGACCCACCATACCTCCTAACGCTTCCATGTTGTGAGATTAAGTGAACATACTACAAACATAAGATCATGCTTACTGCATATGGAGTTCTTGATAAATGCATGTTACTGTTTTTATTTTCTTACCCACTGAAATCAGTATTTTATTATTTTTAGCATATTGAAATTACCAGTTAAAGGCATTAGTGACATGTCAAATCATTTTCAATGACAGGTTAAATGGAAATGGATACTTTTCATAGTTTCTTATAAACTTAAAGGAAGGAAGGAAGAACACTGGCCAAGAAGTTTTTTTGTTTGTTTGTTTGTTTGTTTGTTTGTTTGTTTGTTTGTTTGTTTTTGACACTTAAATGTCTATTTGAGCTTTCCTGGACAAATGGAGAGTATTCAACAAAACCTACTAAGGATTTGTTCTGACTGAAACCACCGATGGCACAAAGTGAGAGAATTCCATACTAAATTAGTTATTTTCATAAGCATCTGTGTTGATGCTCAGTATAGAAGAGTAAGTAATAGTAAAATTCAATCATAGGTTTATATACCTGCACATTTAGACCAGATGAAACTGGATGGGGTCATGCCATTAATTCATTCAGTAAAATTTATAATAATTTTATTATAGTGATTCTAATAATTTCATTTATTAATTATTATCTAAATTATATTATGTATGTTATCTAAATTATATGTATTTCATAGATGAAATAAAAATATTAAATATACTACTATCCTCAACCTTTAAAATACTTGAGAGGGCTGGATAGGGCAGTGGTTAAGGCACTTGCCTGCCTGCAGAGCCCAAACACCTGAGTTCAATTTCCCAGTACCCATGTAAAGTCAGATGCACAAAGTGATTCATACATCTGGAGTCCTATTGCAGTGTCTGGAGACCCTGGTGCACCCATGTTTTTGTCTGCTTTTCTTTTATCTCCCTTTGCTTATAAATAAATGAATAATACATATTTAAAGTACTTGAGAAAAAAATGTATGTCATAACCCTTATATATTTGACCACAATAAGACACACAGCTCCTTCAGTGCTTGGTGACCCTGCTTGATATAAATCAAGAAAAATATCCGCTTTTGAGGATGCTGTGTTAGATGGCACTGCAGCTGGTAGGAGGAGAGGAGAATCAATTTTCAGGGATATTGCAGATGTTCATAAGAGACTCTCTGAAATTTTCAATTTATTCAACATCTTCCACTGTTGTTACTACCAGAAACTTTCAGCCTCCAGCCTTCACAAAGTGCATGGCCCATCTAAATTTGGAAGCACTCTACTGTTAGGCTACCTTAAGAAACAAGTGCTGACAGATTGGTTTGGTTTATTCAGATTATAGATTTTATTACTGATGTAAGAGCAATATTGCAGACCCCCAGTCTCTAAGATGCTTTTATTTAAAAGGTTACAGTTCGGGCTGAAGAGATGGCTTAGTGATTAAGGCATATGCCTGCAATGCAGAAGGACCAGAGTTCGATTCCCCAGTGCCCATATACAGTCAGATGCACAAGAGGGCGCATGTGTCTGGAGGGCGCATGTGTCTGGAGTTCATTCGCAGTGGCTTGGAGGCCCTGGTGTGCCCATATTCTCTCTCTCTCTCTCTCTCTCTCTCTCTCTCTCTCTCTCTCTCTCTCAATAAATAAATAAAATAGTTTTTTTAAAAATAAAATAAAAGGTTACAGTTCATTTATATGCATGACAAGGATAAACAAATGGAAAACTCTCTTTCCTGGAAGAATGTAAAATATATTGGTACTTAATTCCTCTCTGCTATAAATCACTGTGTGTCTCTAACAATCCCAAAATTTCATTTATGTATTTTTAATGAAGAAACAGAATAGAACTCATTATTTGGAAAATCTAGGACCTTGTTTGGCCCACACGTTTAGCCTCCTGTACTTCCATTTACAAGCCAGCCTGGAATTCGATTGATGTCCCCAGGCTTCCTCAAATTTGGATAATTGTATCCCGGCATTCTCTCTGAGTCCTTTTGCTTCTGGATGTCCACATGACTGTTTTTTTATTATTCACAATCTATATGAACTGCATTTTAATGCAGAGCAGTGGTTATATCTTTAATCCATAGACAGAATTTATTTGATCTGTGAAGACAGGGAAATTAGAGCCTTCATAGCAATGTTACCCTTTTGTGTTCAACTGCTCCTCAGTGTGGAGGAGAGCTGTGTTTTAGCTCCTGGGCCTCAAGCAGAGAAGTTTATGAAAGACTTCCAAGGGTGAGAGAGAGCCATTGGTGAAGCTTCTCCATGTGTTCTTTTCAGTTGAACTGGCTGTTTAATTGATTCCCAAATCATTTTTTAATTAGTGATGGTTTGGCATTTTTAGTGGCTATTAAAATGTGAGGAATGATTAAAAAAAGACAAAGCTTGTGATTTGGAAATGGGTTTTGCCTATATCAAAATCACAATGGCAGTGAAAATCTAGACAGGGGCACAGCGACACTTGCAAAGATGCGGTGCTCTGAAGAGACTGCAGGGCCTGGGGTACACACCTGCACAGTTGATATGATGGCAGATGGCAGTCCTGGGAGCCCTGATTCTTTCTTTTTTATTATATTAATTATTACATAAATTTATTTTTAATTATATATACAAAAAGTAAATACAGTAATTAACAGAATTTTCTATTTTTAAGAGTTTAGTAATTTTTATTTTATTATTTATTTAAATCCTTATTATCCAAAAATAGATACACTGTATGAGCAAATAATGTGTTGGTGTCCCCATTTCCCTTTTCCCTGTCCCTAATCAGCTGAGTAGCTTCCTCTGTGGGCATACTGGATCGGTCTATGGGGTAGGGGGGTTGGATAGCCTAGGAGTCAACCAGGTTCTAATCCCCCTTTGTATGATGTTGCTGAGGGGGGCCATGTCTCTGGATGATTCTTTTCTTTCATCCATTATTTTCCTATTCTCGCCACTGAAATCTACAACACACATAGCCTTTTGTTTTTACCCTTCATAACTTTGAAGAGAAGGAAGGAACATCTAAAAATGAACAGTGAACAAAACCAGTTTAATTTATAAAAGATGACAGGGTAGAGTGGTCTTTCAAAATGCTTTCCAACTCCAGGCCTCTTGCACAGACTGTATCTCCCAGCACCTATCTCTAAAGGAGAGGAAACACCCACCTCTCTTTCAAAGGACTGCCTTTGTTCATATATTCATGCACCAAGCTGTTCTCAGTCTCAGCAAACCTAAAAACCTCCTAAGATTGTTGTGGTTTGCCAGCTACATAGGAATGAGCCAACATCCAGCAGACCAGTGGGAGTGCAGGGAGTCTGAGTGGCCTCCGTAAAAGCAGTTGAGCCAGGCAGAACTATGGACAATATTCCTCATGGCAGCTTTAGTCCTAGGTAGACGGGGCTACTCCTGACTGGCTAATATAAAGTGCAATATGTTCTACTGATGTGTTTGGCAATTATAACATCTATATCTAAATCATATGTACTATATTTATGGTATACATATCTAAGAAATAGATCCCCATGGTGTACAAAAACTGCAGTGTGTTCTTACATTGATTTAATCATGCTCTTCCTTTTATTGGTATGTGTGAGTATTCATGTACCTATGCATTTGAGGCAGTGTCTGACATTGATATCTTCTTTGCTCACTCTCAGCCTCATTTACTGAGGTAGATAGTTGAATGCTGGACTCATACATTTGGCTAGTCTACCTAGCCACGCTTGTCACAGAGATCCCCCGTCTCTGTCTTCTGAGCCCTAGGTTTTGATAGATATATAGATCTCCATACCCACCGGGCATTTAAGTGAGCCATGGGAATCCTAACATTTATACCCCATAGTCCCCAGACTAGACTGTTTCTTGTCATTTTTATGCTCATTCAAGCAGATACATTTGTGAGTTTGCTAAGAGAAATTCGATACACAGAATGCCTGTGGTAATAAACTTAAGTAAATAAAGACGTATTATCTTCTGGAATGGAGAGGTAATTCCTTGGAATACTAAAGGAAGCATTATGGAATGTCTGACTGGATCACTATGCATGAGGGAATCAGGAAACAAATGAAATTGATCTTTATTTCATTTCTTATTTGAGAAAAGGTCTTATTCTGTAGCTCAAGCCGGCCTGGAATGCCAGATGCAGCACATGCTGGCCTTGAACTGATGGTAATATTCATGCTTCAGACCCCTGATTACTGAGATTATACGTGTGAGCCAATGCACTTGGCTTTAAGGTCATGTCTAAAGAGTAATAAGACCCCTGGGGATAGCTCAATAGGTAAAGTGCTTGTCCTGGAAGTACAAAGGCCTAAGATTGATCTCCAGAACCCAGGTCAAGAAGCTAGAGTTGGAATACACTTGTAATCCCAGAACTGGAGTAGCTGAGACAGGTAGGTCCCTGAGGCTCACTGTCTGGCTATATAGCCTACTTGCTGAACTTCAGTACAATGAGAGAGCCTTTCTCAAAATAGGTAGCTTCTGGCTCATTAATATACAGGATTATTTGTGATAATTCTAATGTCTTAGTAGTTATCTGGTTGTTCCTGATATATCATTAAATTTGTACTACATTGAATAGTTGTATTTCTACCTAATGTTTTAATGAGATTATATATATCAAGCTTTCATTTATGAGCAGAAGAGAAGTGCTCTTCATAATCTATATTCCATAATTGGCTTTATTGTTTATAAACTATGCTGACTGCTTAGCCCAGGCTGGATAATAGGCCTGATGATTTTTCATCTTAGTTTTAAAATCTTATTTTAAACTGTTTAAAAGAATATCATTTTTTTAAAAAGCTACTGATTTAAGTAAGAAAACATGACAATAGAAATATCAGTCAGAGGTTTTGCCTGTGGCAATACCATTTTCTGTCAATCTCAAATTTGTTTAGCAAACAGATTTTAAAATGTCTAACTACTAATGTGCTAGCTAATTGAGAAAAGTGTCAGGAGAGCTACTAAACTATAATTCAAGAAAGGGCTTATTCTAATGACATCTGCAAATAAATGTCTTTAAAGTCAGGAGATGCTGTCCATATGGTGGCATAGGGAAGCGATCTTCATGAATTCACACAAGCATATTTAGTATCCAACAGGACCTCAGCAGCTTGCTATGTCATTGCTTGAAATAGCACATAGTTTTAAGCCCTCTTAGGCTTGCTGAAAATTGCCACGTAGTACGAATAACTATAATAAAACATACTTGCAATTCTGGCACATTCAACATGTTAGTTCTTCACAAAGTCATGCAAAGGCACAACCAGTTTGCTCATGCATCTTCAGGTAGAGCACCCATAGGTGGAGAGCACTCTCCTGACCTGCCCAGGGTGGCAGAGCTCCCCATCAGCACAGCCAGCACCAGAGCCACGGTGCTTTCTTCATGTGGGTTTGTTCCTCCACCATGCATACTCTGACTGCAAGAAGATGTTAAGGTCGTTCCTCTGGAAAAAACATATCCTATTTGGATTCCAGTTGTGAAAGTGTCCCACCACATACATCTCAGAATGAGAACTTGAGAGACCTAAATGCGGACTTCCCAATGTCAGCTTTCTGGCCAGCAGAGGCTCTCAGTGTTCACACTTTGTTCAGGAATGGTGTTTCTCCTTTTATTTGCTGAGTGTTCTAAGTGAAGACACGTCATAAGGAGATAATGGCCCCATGGGTAAAAATCATAAAATGAAATACCCCAAGGCATGTGCATTTTTATTACATTTAAATTAAAAACAGAGTATTGACTACAATCCACCCAGTAAGCAAAGCGGAAGCAAGCAGGAAGAAGGCTAAACAAATATTTTTATTAAGAAATGAGCTTTCATAGGTCCTATAACGTTCATAATACTAATAAATGTTTATTGTATAAATTTGCATAATGAGAAACACAAAATTGCATGAACCCAACATAATAGGTAGAAATAAGCGCATTGTTTTAATTTTTCTAATACATTCTCCTGATTTTTCAAACACTTGAGATCATATTATAGACAGTATTTCTAGGCTTTTGAAAACAGTCTACTTGGGAATTTTTGCTTCTTTATATATTATTAGGAAGCATTTTGTCTTTTGAATGTGCATTATATGTGTGTATGGTGTGTGCTGTGTATGTGTGTGCACAAATATTTGAATGCATTTGGGCACATGCCAATCACAATGCATGTGTAGAGGTCAGAGCATAACCTCAGTATTGGTCTTCCAAATTGTTTAAGACTGTGTTTGTTTGGTTGTTAACGACTGTATTTGCAAGCCTGCCTGGTCCAGGGATTTCCATGATTCTCCTTTCTTTGCCTCCCATCCAGCTGTAGGAGGCCTGGGATCACATGTGTCCATTATGCAACTTCTGACTTTTACACGGATTCTGAGGATTTGAACTGGTCTTCATGCCTACACCACAAATGTTTTTACCTATTGAGTCATCTGCAAGTCCTAAACAAACAATTTGATCATTAGTTCATTAATATACAGGATTATTATTTGTGATGATTCTAATCTCTTAGTAGTTAGTTGGTTGTTTCTACTATGTCATTAAACTGTACTATATTGAATAGTTTTCTATATAAATTTTGGAAGAGGAATTATTTGTCGAAAGGGTGTAAGGAGATTTTGTTTAAATTTACAGTTTATGATTCATGTAATCAAGCATATTGAATGACTGTTAATAAGAGCCCTGTAGCCTACTGAGAGCTTCTGTCTTAATGTGCTATATTTTCTTAACATTTAATATGATTATTATATAAATATGTTATAAACAAAAATGTTTATACATTTTACTTCTTTGAAAATGTAACTTCATTTATCTTCTTTTTCTGATATGAATGATGTTATTCAGGATTTTCTAGAGGAACAGAAGTGATCAGATACAATTTATAGTACAAAGGAAATTCATTGGCCTGCATTCTATGCAGGGGGCAGACCAACAAAATGGCTATCTACTGGTCTGAAAGGCTGCTCAATCCATAAGCCTTGATGCCTCAGCCTGGATGACACTGCAGGCCTGAAGGATCTCTAGAGAGACACTGGTTTTCCTTCCACATTGGAAAGCTATAGAAACTGGGTTCAGATATCAGCGAATAGCTCTTGCTTCTAGCCAGAGAACCGAACCATCTGGAGATAGTATTAGACACTGAAGAGACTCAGAATTCATCACATTAGAACATAAGTGGCTGTTGCAAACTCAACACTAAAGGGGATTTCTCCTATGCCCTTTAAGGCTCACAGAACAATGCAGAAGAGAGGGTGGAAAAATGTCAGAGCCAAGGGATACTTAGGCATATTTTTGGGGGCACTGTCCTTACAGGTACCTATTGGTACATTAATGACCCCACAGCAGATGCAGTTGCTACCACAATCCAGCAGGGTCCTGAGCCCAGCAACAGCAATCATCAGATCTTGGTGGGCAGTAAATAATTGCTGGGATGGGGAGCCAAAAGCCAGAGTCATTTCTCCTAGAGTTAGGCTTCTACTTACCCTCTTTTGGGCCCTGTAAACGATATTATGTCCCCATTTACCTCAGGAACTTATTGTACAGAAGACAGGATTCTACGGTGTCAATTTATTGTGGGTTAAGATTAGTATATCACCTCCTCTCTGTCCCATCCCCCACCGACCCCTCATTCCTTCCATCTCCTTTGTCTGTCTCCTAAATCTCATGTCAGGTTTGTTTACTATTCAAGCTAACCTGATTAGGAATGGACCCAGAACTGGATCTCCACAGGGAAGTCCCCACTAACCATAGGTCTCCAGAAAAGTCTACACCCTATACAATCTTGCCAATTTAACAATATTAGTCTCATTTAACCATTGTTGATCTCATTCTCCGTTGGAGATTCTGTTTGTATTTTTCAGAAAGCAACAAACCAAGATCCAGGGACAGACGAATTCCAATAGGACTTGAGATGATGGAGGAAACCCAAGCAGTAGACAAACCTCCTCTAACTCACCACTTAGAGCCCTAACAAAACGTTTTAATAAGTAGTGTGATGAGCAAAAGAGCTACCTCCACATCAACTCAGATATCTCATGGAAGGATAATGGAGACAGACACCGAGGATGTCTAAAATAGTCCAAAACACAAATCCAGAGACTCTTAAGAACTCAACAATTAAGCAAACTTAAAACTCAACCACCATGACTCAGGGAAATTTGTGGAAGAGGTTGCAGAACGATTATAGAACCATATTGGGGGAAATATCTAATGCATAAAGGGTGTGACACCCTGGTTTTTAATGGTTTTCTGTGATAAAAAAAAAAGAAAAAAGGGAATAGAACCTCACGGGGATATTTACCAATTTGCAATATGTTCATATATCAAGGTTCTCAATGAATAAAACTGCACAACATAACAGAGGAAAGTCTACTTTGAAAACGTGTGCATGGGGGGGTTCTCACTGGATTGGGGGAAAATGAGAGAAAAAAGAGGATAATAGGATTGGAACATTATCAAACTACTGTGTATCTTATATTAAAACTCTCAATTAAAATGTGGGAAGAAAGAATGTTACCAACAGAATAGATTCACTCACACACAAGAAGCAAGGGCAGCCAGGCAAAAAACATATTGTATCTTTTCACCCAGTACCATAAATTACTTATTTATAAAAATATTATTTTTGTAACATTTGTAGCTAAGTATTTGATTATATGTTTACTAGCCAATGATTCATTCATCAAGTTTGTTGATTGGCTGTATATGAATAACAGATGGTGGGAAAAGAAGGATGAATGCCAGATAATGAGAAACATAGTTAGAAAATAATACATTATAAATATATAGAAGATATATTATGGATAAATAATACATAGATGACACATTAAAGCAAATGGTAGATAATATATTATAGATTGATAGATGATAGATTAAAGATAGATAAATAGATGATAGGAAAATTTAATAGAAAGACAGATAAATAGATTAAAAACATGTGTATGTACATGCATAGAGTCTATGGTTAGGTTCCACTGAATGTTCCCTACCTATCTTATCAGGTAAATTATAGATAGCTAAAGAGAAAGCAACTGTAGATTTTTTTTAAACTCACTGCAAAGAAAATACACAGAGTGTTGGGATAAAAAAATAAGAATGAGCTTAGAGGCAAATCAAGACTTGAAAGGAAGGCAGACATTGAATTATAAAAGACATTAGAAGACATATATATATAGATATAAATGTATATATATATATAATACATAGACATTAGAAGGCATATATATAATATATATTGCTGATATTTTCTAAATGCAGAAGAAACATTCCATTTTTCAAAGAGAATTTTAAATACTTTTATTCATTGTGATTCTGTAAATCAATATTGAGACTCTCTAAACACTTTTGACCAACGATCAAATTATCCAAATCTTAAATGAAGATACACATCCCCTTGATCATTTTATCATTTTTAAATAATTTTCTTTTATCTCTGAAAATTGCATTCCCATCTATGATGGTCATTGCTATCCTCTCAGTTTGACTGCAAGCTGCAGGCAGGCAGAGGTGACAAGCTCTCCTTCCTCCCTCACATCCTTAACTTGATCCTTTGCTTGTATTTATTGTTTGATGAAAAAATAAATCCTACCTTTTGTGATTATTCTTACAGAAACATTACCTTAAATCTGATAGTTGTTTGTTATATTTATGCATATTCATAACAGAAGAAAACAGAGGAAATGAAACTGCCAAAAATATCAAGAAAAAATCACAATTGTCTTCTATGGATTTAAATACCAGCAGCTTGGTTGGTGACCTTCATCAGATCTCCTCTGTGGCGCCCCGGCAGACATGCACATCTGTCTCTCATTGGGTTTGTACTTTGATGTTAAGGAACTAGCAAAAGACTTGATTCTCTCTTTCAAATAAAGATGCTATGATGTTGATAAGTACAGAAGTCCAGTTGCTGCAAAGTGATGGTAGAACTCATCAGAATAATTCCATTTCCATAATAAAAAAAATAACTCTCGGATTTAGGTCCATTCTTTCAATTTTATGTGCTTTGACTATGACCTATTATTTTGGTTTACACTCACAGGTTTTCTTTTTTAACCAATTAAAATGTAATAGTCTAATCTAACACCATTCAAAATTAGTGAGTGATTAAAGGACCGCCATAATTAATGTACAGGGGTTGTCTCATTACAATCTAGTTTGATAGTTTGTGGAGGTACAATTGATATAATATAATTGATATTGGTATAAGTGGCTTGGTTGAAGAGATAGTATTGGTTGGGTTTTGGTGTTTACATATACTTATGGAATAACACCACAATCGACCTAATGAAAATATGCATCACTACAGAATGTTTTCTTATGTCCTTTTGAAATGTCTTATTCCTTCTTACCTTTTCCTAATCAATCACCATTTCTTCTCTGCCATTATAGGTGAGTTAATATTTTATTTGTTTCATTTGGCATATAGAGATTTCTGTGTCATTCATTCTGGTATTTTCCAATATCACTTCTTTTAGTTGACTCTCGTCCTCTGTATCCTCTGTAAACTCCACTTCCCCACTATTTCTGTTTCCCTGAATATACTCCGCCTACCCCTCTTATATTCATACCATAGGTAATACAAAGTAGGGTCTGCATATTAGAAACAACATGAGGTTTATGTTTTTCTGAATTTGAGTCACATAATTTATTTTTCTGTATTGCTGAAGAGAAGTCCATTGTGTATATGTACCGTATTTTCAATATTTATCCATCTATTTAAGTAGAATTTTATGTAAATGAAATTACACCTGTGTTTGATAACATTTTTAATCAGGAATCTTTCTTCAGAATGCGTGTATTCAACATTTATCTTTAGAGGAGTGATTATCAATTCAATTCTTTATTTCTGAACAGACTTATGGTCTTATTATAATATGCTGTGTTCTTATATTGCACAGTGTTATTATATTACACTCTATATATGAGTCTGCTAATGTGTAGTTGAGTTGTGTCTTGACTAAATAAAGCTGCTATGTTCATTTGAGCGAGGGTCTCTGTTACTGGTTATAACCCCAAAGATCAGAAGGTTGGGTTTTGAGGTGTATTTATATTTCCAACATAAATTAACTGCTGGATTATCTTCCAAAGTGATACATTTTATCCCCAGAGCACTGGTACATAGCAGACCCAACAATTCCATTTTCTTAGTGAGAGGTGTGATGACTGGGTTATATTTTTAAGTCTTGTCACAGATGAACAGGAATATCTCATCTTTGTTTAAAATTGAATTTCCTAATAACTAATGGTTCTGAGGCTCTTCCCACATGCTTATTCCCCAATTATATATCCTATTGTATATGGTTTATCTGTTTGATTGTTATTATTATTATTATTATTATTATCAGTTCTGAGAGTACATTGCATATGCAGGATATGCATCCATTGTCACATATGTGAATTAATACTTTCAATAGGTCTTGAGCAGGCATTTTAACTTTTAAAATCTCTTAATCTTTGAATTATCAGAAGATGTTAATGCTAATAAAATCCAATTATCAAATTAATTTTTTTCTATGTATTTATTTTTATTTTGTGAATAGCATGCAAGGCTCTCTTGCTTCTGCAAATGAATGTCTTTTTGGTTTTAAGAGGACAGTTGAGGAATTGAACTCAGACCTGGTGGCTTTGCAAACAAGAACCTTTAAATGCTATGCCATTCCTCCATCTGCCAGTTATCACTATGTGACTTATGTGGGTGAATCATACTCTTTGTATCATACCTGAGATATGTTAATAATTTGAATTATCTGAAGCATGAAAGTCAGCCTCTTTCTTTACTAACATTTTTGTAAAAAAATTATTCATCATGCTTTTTAGTGTCAGTCTATAAAACTATTTTGTTTCATCAAATTTGTTTTACATGTTTTGAATGTCTACTATATAGCATATTAAAATACCATTTTCTATTGTGAATTTTCATCATACAGAAATATCACAAATTGTATATTGGCTTCATTTTCTGTAACCTTTCTGAAATCACTCATGAGCACTTTTCTACAGATTCCATTGGACTTTCAATATAGACTATCATAGCATCTATGAATAACTAAATTATTTACTTTCTCAAGTATTTTCCTCAATATAGATGCATTTTTATTGTCCCTGGTCACACTGCCTAGGACTTCTTGTAGAATGGTGAATAGAAATAGATACTTAGTCTTGCCTTTATTGGGAGTTAAAGGGAAACCCAATTATACTTTACAAATCATTTATTTTTTTAACAGAGAAAGAGAGAAAGGGTATAGCCAGGGATTCTTGCCACTGCAAAATGAACTCAATACATGCGCCACTTTGAGCTGTCTTGCTTTATACATGGATACTTGGGAATTGTATCCAGGCTGGCAGGCTTTGAAAGTCAGCATGTTTAGCTATAGAGACATTTCCCTAGCCCCTAATTAGGCTTTTGCTATTAAAAGGTAGATGGAAGTTTTCAATACAAGCTTTTCAAAGGTTAATAAATTTCACTTCTAGTTTTCTAAGAATTTTTATGAGGAATGACTGCTGGAATTTATCAAATATATTTTCAGCTTCTATTGAGATTTTCATGTATATTCATAATCTTTTGATTGTCAGTATTTCCACTGGTAAATTTTTAAATAATAAACTGAACATGTACCCTTACTTAAGAAATCTTTCCTAGCTTGAATTCATTCTTTTCATATATTACTAAACTCACCACAGATTTTATAAACACACACACACACACACACACACACACACACACACACACTTTTATGACAAAAAGTAAAAGAACTATTTGGGAAGAGGCAGAGGACTATCAGAAGGATAAGGGAATAGGGGGGAAATAGAGATTATAGTGAAAGTACATATTATACTTGAACAAAATATCATTATTAAGCCCATTTTGTCCAATACAAACACATTAACAAAAATTTTTAAAATATATTTTCCTTTATTATCCATAATTAGATACATTGGTATCCCCAAGTCCCCTTTTTCCTCCTTCCTTGTCCCCAATCAGCTAGGTATCCTCCTCTGTGGGCAGTCTGGATCAGTTCATGGGGTAGGGTTCCACACCCCCCCCTTTGTATGTTGTTACTGAGGGTTGCCATGTCTCTGGATATTCTCCTCCACCATGGCTCTTAAAATCTTTCTGCCCCTCTTCCGCTCAGTTCCCTGAGTCATGGTGGGTGAGTATTAAGGCTGCTTTATTGTTGAGGTCTTAGGGGTCTCTGTACTTCTGCTTTAGGTTGTGTTGAAAAACTCTGGTGTCTGCCTTGCTGGCTTATCCTAGGTTGACTGATTGTGGTTATAGGTCTCTTGCTTATCCCACCACTCTCTGTGGGGTTCCATGTGGAGTCTCCACGGTAGGTCTGGGGTGGCTCATCTCTTGCCAGGATGCCAGCTATTGGCCTGTGGCTCCTTGGTAGGGTTGGAAGAGCCACAGCTCTCTCGCTGCCTACTGAAAAATACAAACAGAATCTCCATCAGAGAGGGAGATCAGAATAGGTTACCTGAGATACACATTTCTGAATTAGCTAGATTCTGTTGTTAGTAGCTTTTTGTAAATCACTCTTATAGTGCATTTCTCTTTGGGGTCCCAAGGTTTTGGTTCTCAGTGCATTTCGTCCTGAGTCCCCAGTTCCAGTTAAGGGCTCCCCATCACTGAGTGGATTACTTGGCCGAATTACAAGCTGTTGATTGCCTCCCCCAGGATTTGGCTCCTCCATTGTACAAGTGTTCATTTCTTGGTTTCCTGTTCTCTCCCAGTAGGCAGTGTGTTCAGCCTCCTCATGGTGGCAGACTGTGTTTCATATCAGTGGTCTGTTTACTCCAGCTGTCATTGATCAAATTCCCTTGGCATCTCATGCAGTGCCTTCCAACTCTGCACTAACTACCATCTACCATAGAGTTTGTGTTTCCATCCTCTTTGATTTTCTGTTAGAGTTTATTTAAT